>JASDDO010000150.1:935154-1137367 GCA_030015575.1 Agapanthus africanus | reverse complement strand
GTCGGGACAAGAGTGGGGGGCTAATGATGATGCTCAATATTGGCGATCTCCAAGACCAGGACACGTGGCAGATGACGTGTCCCAGAACTCAGAAGAAAGGGCCCACAGGAGCCGACCAGGCCACCACTGTATCCGACCTATAAGAACAAGCTGGCTCTCCTCAGATCCCCTGGAAATTGGCCGCCTCGGCCTCTCAGCTCGCCCCGAGCTGCCACAGGACCAAGACTCCTCGACCCTCTCGCTCGTCCCCGAGCTCCCCAACCGAGGCCATCTTCCTCGGTCCCTCCGACCGACCGACTCCATCACTCACAGGCGTAACCGCCGCTCCGCAAATCTCGTCATGCGCAGATTCTCCGCCGGCAGCATCCCACGTTCCACGCCATCACGATCCCCATTAACGGGCGATCCGCTCTTTACGCGGGCGTGACGTCGAGAGCGTAACTGCCGGCGAGATTCTCACGCCTGCTGCTGAGCGCTGCCGCCGCTATATAAACCCCCATCACAGAGGAGTCAAGTAAGCCATTTTTTACTCCACTTAGCCGTTACTCTGCTCGGATCTCATACTAAATTGATCGTCGGAGGATCCTCGGTGGTACCAAACCACTCCGGGACTTCTTTGCAGGTACTCGGCGTTGACTCCTCAAAACCACCAATCTCCTCAAAACCCATTGAGACCCACACGCAACCGGAGATCACCTCCAAAATCCACCGGGAGATCGACGGAAGACAACATCTGACGGAGACCCGAAAAGGACCTCCATCAGTGTCTGTGCATTCTAGAAGCATGTTCAAAGTTTTCGATTTTTGTAGGAACCAGGACGAGCCGAGGCAGACTTTGCTCGATTCGACACAAAGACAGTACTCCGAAACATCTACATTCTCTTCGCCGGCAGCAAGCTTACAATAGCCAAGGACGGCCAAGAAATTAAGGATCTTGCAGACCCGTCAACTCCTTTGCCAAGTTAGTTAAGTGAAGAAGGTCTCGAAGTTTACACTGCTCTATATGAGAAATCTCGGTGCAGCTTCCTTACAGATTGCTTCATAAGATCGAGGAAACCGTGAATCCTAAAATTGAAGCGCCCGCATTGCTGATAATGGGGGAGAAGGACTATATCCTTGAATTTTCGGGGCTCGAGGAGTATATTAGGAGTGGAGATGTGAAGGAGTTTGTTCCTGATCTAGAGACTGTTTGTTCCTGAAGGGACTCATTTTGTACAGGAGCAGTTCCCAGGAAAGGTGAATGAGCTCATCGTCAAATTTCTCGATGACAGTGTAGCAGCAAGGAAAAATTCTTGAAGACTTTGAGATGTATTTATTGCATTACTCTACGATGTTATCATTATAAATAAGGTGTCTATGATAAATTTCGGAAATTACCTTGGCCGCAGTTCTTTACCTTAGAAACTGCAAGGCCTGATTTTCTACAAAATCTCAAGTTTTTAAAATAAAACTTAAAATTAAATGATAACAAAACTCCAAATTACATAATTTTATTCCAAACTCCAAGTTCACATGTAAGGACATAATTTTTAAGATAACATTATTATTCAAGCAAAAACCCGTCTAGTCGTCAGAAATCTCACGCTAATCTATACAATTGTTAAAATTGGGATGAGCAAACAATAATTCAATGAGTCTAGATAACATACAATTTAATTTATGTAAGCGAGCGATTGAATAAAAAGGTGGCTCATAAAATAAAAAATGAGATCATATACGAAGTGTCATAGAGCATGTAAAATCAAGTACACATATGTGATAAATCAAATGGCATGTGTTATATGAATAATATACAAGGGATAATGTCAAAGTAGGTAGAAACTATGAGGGTGAGTTAAATATATTTATAGACATGGGCTATCAATGGCCGGGTTGTCACATGCGTACCTATAATCGATCTGATCTATAACGGCACAAACTCTAGGGCCTACCGCGACATATCTACTGGGCGCCGACATAGCTAAACTCCTACCCATATGCACACTATAAACTAGTTAAGCTGGGTGTACACCTAAAAAACGGTTTTGCCAATAAAGGGAGTAATGATATGAGCAAATATCAATTTAAGTGTTTCACAAGTCACGTGAAAACACATAACAACCATATAACCGGTTCTCAAATGTCGAATGATATTATGATCACAATTTTAGAAAAATAACATATTCAAAATTTTGAAACAATAAATAATCGAGTTAAGATTTAAGGGGAATATCATGAATTAGAATATAAACGTCTAAAATATACCTGGATCGCAAACACAATCCAAATCCACCAAAATTGAATGTGCCAAATTATCGATTCCCTATATAAAAAACCACCACTACAATCAATATAACTCATCCGATATCGTTTCTAATTAAATTCCATGTCAAACCATTCTATAAATATTTATAATTATTGATAATATTTTTGGGTAATATTCTATTTTTTCCCATAATTAAATAAGCTGAGAGAGTGCTGGTATGAATTATATGTAATTTTAGGGTCCGAAATGTAATTTTATAGTTAACGAAAAAGTTGTTGAGAATTATGTTTTGAGTGGTAAAAGTAAAATATAAAATTTTTAGGGACTATGGAGTAATTTTTCGGGATATTATTTTATTCCTAAATATTCTGAGGGGCGAAAGCAAATTATCTAAAATTATGGGGACCTGTAATTAATATTTCAGATTATGTGTCATGGAATCTTAGCAGCAGGGGTAAAATCGCAATATCAATATTTTCAAGGACCTTTATAAAAATTTTCGAAACGGTTGAAAATATTTTCTAAGTGTAATATAACAAAATTAAAAAATTTCAGCTCATAACAAATTAAAATAGATTGAGTTGGGCCTAGACGTTAGCATTAATAGATGGGCTTGTAACAATATGGCTCTATTGAAATTTAAATAACTTTTTCTAGACAAAAATAATACATTCATTGGTCGGGTTGTGTTTATTTAAATTTTTGTTCATGTGCATTTAATTTCTGGGCTGAATTTAAAATAGAAGATATGTTGAATGATAAATTAAATTTACAGTATAGATAATTATATTGGATCTTGATTTTTAAACGAAAGATTTAATTAACTGGCAAATAAAGAAATATGAACTATCAGTATTGGGTCAAAATAAAGTAATAAGTTTATAGATAGATAATTGATATCACAGACATGTATATATTTAAGATGATTGTATATCCTATTATAACATTTATTATATTAATTTCTCTATTTTTATGTTTTGCTATAATTATAATATATGACTATATATGTGTGCGCGCGCGCGCGCAGAGAAACCAAATAATTTTTACTTTATCTTAAGAAAAAAAATTATTTTTCTTCAAAACTTATATTATATGATATATCCTAGTCTAAGATAGAGCTGCTAAGAAAATATAGAAAGATTAGATTTATTCATAGGATCCTAAATATAACTTGGAGGAAATCCTCTAAACCCAAAAAAAAAAACCTTCTTTGCCCCCTCCTCCTTCTTTGCTCTCTTTTATTTTTCTTTTCAAATAATTTAGTTTGGCAGAAAGAAATACAAATCTTCTCCTAAGAGCTCGATAAGGAGTGCAAATGGTGCTCGATTCAGTATCCATGCTCATATAATTCATGGCACACATAACATAAACCAAAGAACGATTCCATTAAACTTGAAACCCTTTAACACATTTCTCCATGCTAGCAAGAAGGGGCAAAAAAAAGACAAGGACCACCCCACCCCGCACCCCCGCCACCCCACCCTGTTGTTACAATTGAACCCCACCCTGTTGTTACAATTGAAACGGACTGAGCCAATCCCTTTATCACAAGTTTCCTCCTTCCTATTTACAGATCAAACCTGGACGAATTACACAACAAACAACATTCAGACATGATTCTCACAACAATGCTCCCTTCCTCAGCCTTCAATCTCCTGCTCTGCCTGTTCCACAAATGAAGAGCAAAGCTCTCCTTTTCCATCCATCTCAGCTTCGCTGAAACCCAATTCGAATCGACATCGCCGCGGAAGAAGTCGCGTATCCGATTCCAGCCCACGGGATAAAACGCCGGCGGCGGCAGGGCCGTAAACTCGAACCCGGGCATCCCCGTTACCCTTGAAACGACCCTCGAGACGAGATAAGGCCCATTGTGACCCCACTTGCTCCCGTCGAAAGTCGACGAAAACTCCTCGATGAAACTATAAAGAAGAGGATGGCCTTTCTCGAACACCAGAACAGCGTTATTCAATCTGCTCCAGTTTCCTGCGGTATCGATGGTCTGAGCTCCGATAGCGTTCCTGAGACCCAAGAAGCTCTTCATTATCACAACATCGGTATCAATATAAACCCCACCGAATTTATAAAGCAGTACGAGCCTGAGCAAATTCGACAGGTTCTGGCCAATGGGTATCTCTCCGACCTCGATTTCGCCTCTCCGAAGCCTATCAAACCAAAGCTCGGCGGGCGTGTTCTTGAATAGATAGCTGTAATCCGGCGACAACATAGACACACGAAGGCCTCGAACCGAGAAAGGTTTCAACAAGTTTCGGCCTTTGGTGGAATCTAAAGTGTTTGAGACGATGAGCAAGCAAGCATTGGGGTGGGATTTGAATAGGGTCTCGATAGAAAAGAGCTCTCTACGGCCGAAGAAGTCTAGAGGTGAAATCCAAGTCATGAAGAAGCGAGGAACGCAATCGTAGTTGAAAAATTGGATTGCTTTGGATGAGAATAGGGTCGATTGGTTGGTGGGTAGAAGGAGCTTGATGAGGCGGCGAGATCGGGACTTGGTTCTTCTTCGTTTAAGTGTTTTCGGGGCGGCGTTGATAGATTTGATGATGTTGTGGGAGTTGGGGTTGAGGGGTGGGAATGGGGTTGGTTCTTGTTGTTGTACTTTGAGCGCAAGGAAAGTTGAGGGGGGTTTAGTGTGGAGGGTAGTGATGAATAGGGAGGGAGAGGGGAAGGTGGTGGTGTTGGGGAGGCAGAGGAGGCCGCGGCCGAAGCCGTTGCAGGCGAGGAGAAACCAAAGGAGGGAGAGGGCGAGGAGAGATGTTGGAAGGAAGAAGAGGAGGTGAGAGAGACGAGTAGGTATTCTCCTGGAGATAATGAAGGAGGTCATTGAATTAAGATTACTTTCAATCTTAGTGCTTTTTTGTTTTGATGTTTTGTAAAGTTTGCTACATAGTTTGAAAATGATGTTTTTGAAGAAAGAGGAGAGGTTCAAAGATGTGGTAATGGCGGTAGAAAATGAAATAAATGAGAGTAAAAGTTGAACTGCCTGAGAGAGAATGGTGCGCCATCAATCATTGAACCGCCACTGAGGTTGAGGTTGGTTGTGAAATTCACGTTGGCTACGTGACAAAAACTCGCAATAGTAGTACATTTTACTCCAGAGTCCTGTCTAGATCCCATATAGATTACCGACTTGGAAATATAACTTTGGGTGCTATCGGACTTGAAATCCTAGTCCACCTAAATAACCACTAACCGACTTGATAATCTATACTGAATTTACCGCGGTAATAGGTTAAACATTTTTCTTAATTACTATTCAGGAGTAAAAAGAAAACCATACGTTAAATATCAATCTTGTAAACATTTTAGAACTCTTAGTCGCCTTTTATTTTACATTTTCTACTATAGCTATGGTACGATGTCTTTTTAATGACGATATGGATTTGTAATTCAGTTGTCTGTATAAATAGTATTCGATTGGTCAATCTATAATGGTAATACTGAGCTCAATCTACAATTAGCGATACGTCGGCATCTTTTTTAATAACAATTTGCATGTGGGATTTGAACACTTGCATCTCTTGTTATAAATAAAAGTCTAAATTAAATAATTTTTATCTCGTCTAATCAAATCTCATCCCCAACTTCCAAACCCAATCACCAAAACTTGAATATCCTAGTGGTTACATGGTGCAAAATGATAATAAGTGATCATAGCAAGCAGAAGCAGCACATTGGACGGTTGAGCATAATTTCAGGTCCCAATTCTCAATGCCATTCAGAATATCAACTGTTGATATAAGACCTTTTCATGCTTTAATAAAGGGCTTTTTAATTGGTTGTGGGGCACCAACACCCAAAAAAAAACCTGGCAAATTCCAATCTACTCTTAAAATCTTACTATTAAAAACTTGGTATTTATTTTTACCTCCAAAACTAAGATACATCATTTTACCCTATTTTACGATTTCCGTCAACTTTTAACGGCATTGTATCATGTTTTTTTTTAAAAATATCTCAACATCTCTTCTTCTTGAGAAATACTCAATTTTTTCCCCAAATTGATATTAGAGTTTAGGTTTCTGCTGCACCTCACAGAAAATCAGCCATGCCAGACGCATCTTCAACATCATTCTCTAACTATGAAAAAATTGAATATTTACGTGCTTTTACTTCTTTTCAGGTAAATGGTAAACCTAAAATTTATATAAAAAAATTAAAATTAAAATTAAAGTTAACGAATTTTTTTTCGACAGAAATCATAAAGGGGATAAAATGATGTATCTTAATAATTTTTTAGGCTAAAAAATTAATACCAAGTTAAGCTTAGTACAATTAATAAATAAAACTGCCAGTTCACAGCTTAGGCAATCGTGCAGATTAGCAGAGGTTGGACTTTGTATTCTCCTTATAAATTACGTTATAATTACAAGTTTTAATCAACAGATGTTTAAGATTAAGATACTAGTCGAGAATGTGCAGAGAGGGAAAGGAAGACATTGACCAATCCGTGTGTAGGAAAAAGTGTCGGTGCTTTGTTATAACCGAAACTCAAGGAAAGTCCCAGAATAAAAGATTGCTGGTTCAATTTCCGAATGAAATCACATCCCAAAAAAGGTACGTACATAGCATTCTTTCTTTTTTTTCCCGAGAAAACTTCAAATAATTAAGATTCCTTTTTTTAGTTAATGTAAATTTACATGTATTCTTCATACACAACTATGCAGTAGGTATACACGTTGTGTAACCGTGTAGCAAGTTAAATAATTCCTCGGATCTACAGATGGAAAAATTATTACATATGCTATACATCCGGACAAGAGAGAGAAGAATTATAAGTGTGAGCCCCACATGCACTCATCCCTAACCGGATGTATTACACCCGGCACAACGAATAATTTCTCCTGTAGATGAGCAAGGACTTTGCATCCCAATAACTTGCTCTTCCAGACACGTGGGTGTAGCTTCAATGTTACAGTTTTGATTAGCTTTTAGTTTAGTTTTTCAGTTAGAGTGGGGAATTGACGTGATTAAGAAAGGGTTGCAGCAATTAGATGAGGATGAGATCAGATTAGATAGCTCATTCTTGTGTTGTGTCTAACTAATGTGGGCCTTTTCTGCAAGGACCACCTACCTCTTCCCTCTGCGGTGTGGAAACGAGAGGGCAGGCCCGGAGGGACGGTCTATGGGCCGGATTAGCCTGCGTCGCCCGTTGGGCTTCACACCATTGAATTTTGGGCTGAGAGAGCCTTGCTAGTTCGAGGCTTGCACAAACACTAGCAAGTCTCAGGGTCATAAAGTTTCTGCCACTGTACCCACATTTCGAGGAAATGATAATACATCGATGTATTTGGGTACGGCGTGCCATGAATTGGAATTATTATCTGAAGTATAATCTAATTACTTCGCAGATTATAAAAAGATACCTTAATGGCTCAAATCAACCGTCAAAGTACCACCGCTGCGGCTGCAGCTGCGGCCGCCGCCATCATTGTAGTTTCCTTCAAAATGAAACATTTGTGACTCAAGACTTCATTTGAAAAAGTCGACAAGTTTTCATAATTGGCTGTCATCTTGACATCAACAGCACCAGTGTCTGTCTCTAGCTGAAGAAGCTATGGGTAAGAGAGGTGCAGAAGAAACTACCGAAGACTCTAACAGATCTAAGAACAAGTGAAACGGAAAAAAATATTAAATAGGATACATAACCCCTTCTTGAACGGAGCCGCAATGTAGATCACAAATAGTCTTTTCAAATCGTCAAACACCATTATGTCATATGCCAAGCTGTATGAAGAAGGTACGAATTTGCAAAGGTTAGTCTGAAACCAAGCCGCGCCCGTAATCATGACTCCAAGCATCGAGGAGGCTTTGGAAGACGAAGAAACCGAAAATGAAGATGACAAATTTGAAGAATCCGAGGCTGAAGGTTCGGTGGATGACTTTCAAAATGATGTGATTCCACAGCAACAAATACAATTCTATCACCCTCGGCCAATGTGCTCAATTCTCCTCGATATCAAACAGCGTACCAAAATCCTCTACAACAATGTGTTCAAGCTTCAAATATTCCAATGGTGAAATAAGATGGTGAAAAGGCTTCTCCTCTCGAAGCAAGCAAACCACGAACAAGCTACGCTCCTTTGCCTGAAAGTTTCATCAACACATTCAAAGTGCTCAACCCTGCAATGAGTCTCGAATAGAATGTGCTATCATTTTTTTGGTTGAAAAACTTATATTCTCATTGCATCATTAAACAACAGCACTAGAACCTGGGGCCTTTGGCACACCCCTCACCCTCATCAATCTCCTCACCCTCTCACTCTCCTCCCATCTCCCCAACCCTGCATACAAATTGCTCAACATCACATACGACGACGGGTCCCCCGCGTCGATCACCCTCAGCTTTTCCGCGGCCCATTCGGCTCCCTCAACAAACCCGCACCCACAACAAGCACTCATCAAGCTTTTGAGCACGTACCTGTCAGGCTCCACAGGCATCGCCTTCACCATCTCCCACGCCTCCTCCGCCCTCCTTCCTCTCCCCAACACGTCCACCATGCATCCGTAATGCCTCACACTTGCTTTGATCTTATGAACCCTCTGCATCCTCTCGAATCGTGTCTTAGCCTCATCGATCATTGGCACGGAACGGTTATGGCTGCATGCGTGAAGAATGCTCACATACGTTATGTGATCTGGTACGAATCCATCAGATGCCATCCTATCGAAGAGCTCCAGCGCGTCCTCCCCTCGTCCGTGTGCGGCCATTGCCGATATCATCGCTGACCACGTCACGCCGTCTCTATCAGGCATTTCCTCGAACACCTCCACGGAATCCTTGATAGCGCCGCATCTCGCGTACATGCTGAACAAGGCGGTGCCCAGGGAGCACGTGAGCGCACGCACGGTCTTGACGATCAGCTGGTGCACGCGCTGGCCCCGCCGGACGTCGAAGAGCGCAGCTGAGGATGCCAGGGCCGAGACCAGGGCCGCCTCGGTGGGGCACACACTGGCGAAACGCATGCGAGAGAAGACCGAGAGGGCGTCCGAGTGAAGTCCGGCCTTCGAGTAGGCGGAGACGAGGGCGGCCCAGGAGATCGGGTTCGGGTCGGGGATTCCGTCGAACGCTTGTCGTGCTAGCTCGGGCAGGCGGCATCTCGCGTAGGCGGAGAGGAGGGCGGAGCGCATGACAGTGTCCTTGTAGGGAGAGTGGGCGAAGAGGGTTTGGATGGTGGGGATGCGGCCGGTGCCGCAGGCGTAGGCGGAGATGAGGGAAGAGGAGAGGAAGGGGTCGGAGGCGAGGCCGAAGATGACGATGTGGGCATGGAGCAAAGGGACGAGACGGTGGAGGGAGGCGCGGACGCAGCACTTGAGTAAGAAGGTGAAGGTGAATTTGTTGGGGGAAGAAGATGGGAGCATGGAGTGGAGGTAGATTGAGAGGGAATGGTGAGGTTTTGAATGGCGGAGGAGGGAATTCCATTCAAACGCGGACCGTTGGATTTGGATTGGATGGTGAGGATGGGGTTGATTCATTAGTGGGTGCTCCTTTTGAGCTTAATCCATTATTCACAACATTTTTGTATTGGGTTTGGGATTTTATAAGGTATGGAACCTAGAGTTGGATTAGGGCTTCATTCATTCTTTCCATATCCAAGTCTAAGCCCAAATCTCTCCTGGAGATGGAATGAAAGAAAACTTAAAAGTATGATTAGTGACCATCTAATACCGGTTTGCTGACCAGTGATTTAAAAAGCGGTCATTTAAGCGTTTAAGTGTCTACTTAAGCGGTTGAGCTTCTCTTTGTCGCTTCGCTTTTTGTTGGTTTTATTGCTTACTTGTATGGTGATATTTTTCACCTTGTCGATTAGGCAATTATCCAGTATTTCTTATTAATTGGGGTCTATTTAAAGGTTTATGTTACTAATTTTTGTACACTATCATTACCACACACTCCTCTTATTTATGTTGACATGCTTATAAAGTCATATATCGAGTAAAAATAATATAGCATTTAGTGTGATAATAATATCCATATTAAGCCCATACCCTAACTCTTTTCAAAAAGTTGTTTTCTTTTTTTTTTCTGGATTTTTCTTTCTAGACGAGACTCTGAACTAGTGTGTGGCGACACCGAATTGGAGCCTTCGAGTTCGACTCTCACACTGCAACTTTGACTTGGAGGCTCCAAGACTTAGATTTTGAGCCGCTAGGGGTTTCCACTTGAAAGCTTCAACTTGGAGCTTTTAGAGTTTTCAACTTGAAAACTCGAGGAGATTTCAATTTATTTCGAAACAAGGGATCACGGATACAGTGTTTTGGACCTTTTATTTTGCTTTCAAAGCCAAGGTTTTCAAGCATCTTCACCATCAAGCTTCTGAGTAATTCAATTTTACTTTGAGCACTATCTATTTTTTACTTCGAAACTTGACTGGAGAAAGGTTGAGGTATTTAAAAATAATTTAAAATATCATTAGAATCAATGTTTAACAAACAACTTATAAGAAAAACCAAAACAATACATTATTGGTTTTTGAGCGAACGATTAGACAGTCGTCTAATTAGCTTTTTCCCATCCACAAAAGATATGCTATGAGAAGTTCTAATAAAAATATGACAGAGTTTTACGATAGGCTGTCCAATTGTCTTGATCCTCGACATCCAATTGTCATCCTCCAAAATTTCATACACCATGGAGCATTCTAGAAAAGGGAATTTTTTTATAAAACATTTGCTATTACATTAACACAAATAATGCTATGAACGAAATATTCTACATTGGTAACATAGGCCAAACCCTTTCTTGTCTTGGCAAATAAAAGAGGAAGGGGCTAAACCCCCTTTGTGGGCGAAAAAGAAGCTATAGAAAAGGCTATAAAACCCTAATCTTTTACTAACCCATTTGCCACATCACCAAGAGCAAGGCCCCTCAAAGCACACTTGTCACCAACCTACAGGGCCTCGCAGCAGGGCTCAATGGCACGGCTAGCTCCACCATGATCGACGGCGCAAAGGCCTACAAGGACAGCAAAGTGTGCAACATGCTCATGATGCAAGAATTCCACAGACGGTACAATGAGGAGACGGGCATTACATTTGCCTCCCTATATATACCCCGGCTGCATTGCCACCACGGGCCTCTTCCGTGACCACGTCCGGTTGTTTCGACTCCTCTTTCCACCGTTTCAGAAGTAGGTAACGAAAGGGTTTGTGTCTGAAGAGGATGCAGGCAAAAGGCTTGCTCAGGTATAATTTTAAGTACTTCTTAATTTAAGTAGGTTTTTTTTTTAACATAATTGGTTTTAGTTATATTCTGCGTGATGCACTCGAGATTAGATCGTGTCAAATAATCGAATTTCTTCAACAACTTTGGGATTGTTTTGTTGTTTTGGATAGCAACATGTACGTTAGATTAAAAATTGGAGTTGCAAAATGCAGCCAAATTGGTTGCACAACCAAATGCTGCAGGCCATTATATCCTTTGTAAGCATTAGAATCTCAATAAGATTTATTCGAATCGCAGGTAGTAAGCGATCCGAGCTTGACCAAGTCAGGAGTGTACTGGCGCTGGAACAAGAACTCCGCATTGTTCGAGAACCAGCTTTCGCAAGAGGCCGGTGGTAGAGAAGGCCAAGAAGGTGTGGGCGATCAGTGAGAAGCTGCTCGGCTTGGCGTAACTTAATGCTTTCAACCTCATGTTCTTAGAATTGGAAATGCTGTTGTTGTAGTGAAGTTCGTAAAATTTTGAGTTAATTGAGATAATAAGAATGCAGGCATCCCTTTCTCGTTGTACTAAAATATGTTTACTTCCTTTGATTTGAATTATTTCTCATTGGGAAAAGTAAAACCTTTGATCCAAGGACATTTCATTGTATTTTGCAATTTAAATGAAGGGTAAATTACATTAAAATATCCTAAATTATTTTTTCACTAAAATACCTTAATTTTTTTGTAGTAAAGTACAAACTTCCGTGATACAAGGAATATTTTCATATTTTACTCTAGGAGGAAAGAGTGACCGCGCAACTCCTTTCTTGAGCAGCGGGAAGCTATTCTTGTTTTGCAGTTGCCAACCACACCCAAAAATTTTAAATAATAAAACATACCAATAATTTTTTTTGGGAGCTACTCAGCTAATTTGCTTCATACCCCTTCACATATATAGAAAACTACATGCAAAAAATGATGTTTGCATACCAGAAAACGAACATTTAAAACAGCATCCATGCATCTCAATATAACTTTTTAACGTTTCATCAAATACACCTGAAAAATCCCTCTTTTTGAAAATTGTGACATCTCCCTAGCACATTTACAACCATTGAAGGCAATATAGGAAGCAATCACCCCATCAACACCACTTAACAACAAGTGATGTTAATCATCTGAAATTTCCACCAAACTCATATCAATTTCTCTTACCAATGGTGGAAGAATTGAAACCGACGACAGAAGTTGCAGTGTTGTTTGCAGTTAACAACGGATGGTCCTCTACTTCAATTCCGATCACTTTCACACATGCCAACCGATTAAGATCGATCCTCATGTAAGATGGTGAGTTTTTGTGTCTATGTATCACAATCACAGTTCTCACAGTACTTGGGGATGAACATGGCAGAGGTCTACCTTCTGTATTACATAATAATGAAGGAATCATAATTTTCATTTTGCAGGACTCATACAGGAGAGCGACCATAACCCGATACTTACAAATCTCAACGCGGCATCATTTAACAACAGCAATGCCTTCACCACAGGGAAAATGATGTAGGAGTTGTTATCTACCTGATGATGGAATTCTTTGCAGCGCCCGTGAGAAATCTTGTTTCAAACGCTTGCTTTGTGTTGTTTGTTGTGACCTGATTTAGTATTAAAAAGTCAGTCACAGACTGTTGCTAATTAAGTATATTTGTTCATATCTGATTGCAAATCAAAAGAATTAATCTGGTTACATATTTCATCAAGTTCAAGCATTTTGCCACGGATTTTTTTTCCTGGTGCAGTAAAAGAATGTTAATGAATATATTTTAAGAGCATGACGTTACATGAATAAATTTCCATACAGATTTGAAAGGCGGTAATATTATGGAAAATAATCTAGCTTACAAATTCTCTCAGACATCCATTATTTCCAAAAAAAATTCCTCTATCAAATTATTATGGGATACTAACTTCCAGCAAAATGTGCAAGAAGAACAATATTTTGAATACATCTCAAGTGTGGAGGTATGAATCTGAGAGTTGCTTACCTAGGAGAACCTAGTCGTTTCTGGGTAAATTGGCCCAGCATAGATTTCAATGATTCAAGGGCTTCCTCGGTAGCCTGTCAAACACCAACAGTTTTCTTTAATATGGATGATAATAATAGAACAATTCTCTAATTACACGTTAAATAGCATGTGAACTTGGATACACCATTGAAAGTTTGAAATGCTAGGTTGCAGAATAAATATCTGAAATTTCTGGATTTATCCAACAATATAACAGAAATAAACAGCAAGAGAGGTGTAGTAAGAAAATTGTATTGGTTAAGCTGTTCCGAAATAAAGGACACAGAAGAAAAAGCATGTCTTCAGTATGTAAAGAACCTTTTGATATATTTGTTTTGTTATCTACCGCTTTATGCATTTCTTATGACCTAAATAAGCACAAGTAAAAATACAACAGAAAGACAAGTAGCAGATCACATAAACTAACCAGCTTAAAATGAATTACAACAAGAAATATAGATCAATTAAGATTAAGCATAACTGTTACATAGTACACAGGAGCATACTAATATCTGTGTATTCTCATGTGTGTGATCCATTGCAAACCGGTCCGTGTTTTTTAAAAACGGTTTGCAATGGACCACTACCCTATATAGGAGAGCGCTCTCTTGCAAACCGGTCCGCGTTTTTTAAAAGCGGGAACTCTCGATCCACAGCATATTTGAACGATCCGAACCGTTCAAATTAACCACCCTACTGCAAGTCTCTCTCTCTATCTACACACACACACACGAGAGTGCTCTATTGCAAACTAGTCCGCTTTTTTTTTAAAAAACTAGAACTCTCGATCCACAACATATTTGAACGATCCGAACCGTTCAAGTTGATCACCCCATCTCCAAAACTATAGGCGTGAAAAATCTAAGGACTTTAAGATCATGCATTGAATGGATGCAAAAATGAACGTCTATCGGTAATGCAACATAAATGACATCCGATGAATGGGTTAGAGACTTTTAAATCTTTTGATTTTGCATACACATAGGTTTGGTTGTATGAAGAACGGTTTGCAATGGACCACTACCCTATATAGGAGAGCGCTCTCTTGCAAACCGGTCCGCGTTTTTTAAAAGCGGGAACTCTCGATCCACAGCATATTTGAACGATCCGAACCGTTCAAATTAACCACCCTACTTCAAGTCTCTCTCTCTATCTACACACACACACACGAGAGTGCTCTATTGCAAACTAGTCCGCTTTTTTTTAAAAAAACTAGAACTCTCGATCCACAACATATTTGAACGATCCGAACCGTTCAAGTTGATCACCCCATCTCCAAAACTATAGGCGTGAAAAATCTAAGGACTTTAAGATCTCTAACACATGCATTGAATGGATGCAAAAATGAACGTCTATCGGTAATGCAACATAAATGACATCCGATGAATGGGTTAGAGACTTTTAAATCTTTTGATTTTGCATACACATAGGTTTGGTTGTATGAAGAACAACATGAACGGTGCCGATCGTTCAAATATGTTGTGGATCAAGGGTCCCTGTTTTAAAAAAATCGGACCGGTTTGCAATGGATCGCTTCTATATATATACTACTATTAAGAGAAGAGGTGTCATCACCATTTTTGTGGGATGCTATCACTATATAGGAGGGATCCATTGCAAACCGGTCCGCTTTTTTTAAAACGGGGACTCTTGATGCACAACATATTTGAACGATCGGCACCGTTCATGTTGTTCTTCATACATCCAAACCTATGTGTATGCAAAATCAAAAGATTTGAAAGTCTCTAACCCATTCATTGGATGACATTTATGTTGCATTACCGATAGACGCTCATTTTTGCATCCATTCAATGCATGTGTTAGAGATCTCAAAATCCTTCGATTTTTCACGCCTATAGTTTTGGAGGCAGGGTGATCAACTTGAACGGTTCAGATTGTTCAAATATGTTGTGGATCAAGAGTCCCCATTTTTCAAAAAACGCGGACCAGTTTGCAATGGAGCATTCTCCTGTGTGTGTTTCCTACTATGCTACATCATCAGCTCAATAGAAAATTTTCAAGCACCCGCCTGCCTCCAAAAAGTCATACACCGATTTGGTAATTTCAGGATTTCCAAGATCAAATTGAAAGTCAATGGTAAACTATATGAACAGCTTGCACTCAGTCAATTATTTCAAGCTAAATGCCAAATGTTTAAGCTAAAGGTCCATCAATCACTCTATCAAATGAATTCAGTCTGTTCATGAAAATTCTTTCCATGTACCTTTTGGAATCCTTTCCCAGTTTTATAAGATGTGTATGTCAAGTTGTCAACCAAATATTCCAAAAGCGATACTGTCAAGAGATGAAAGAAAAACAGTACGAGTGATACCTGCAGCTTAGCTTCTTCCCAGGTCTTTCCACTCCCCTTGCCTAAGATTTGTCCAGCTATTTCAACCTAAAATCGTTCAAAACCAAAAGAATCACAATCATTACAACAGAAACAACTTTTGGTGATTAAATTGAGAATTCAATGAAGGTATGAATTATTTGTTTCATTCGTTTCTGTGAAAACTTGTGAAGCTCTAGTTTGCAAAGTAATAGAGTAATAATGTAAGTAATACAATTTTTCTAATTTAATGAAGAAATGAAAACAATTAATAAAAGGATAATCCAATTGAACAAGTTTTTTTTATGAGCAATTCATAGAAGATATTAAACAAAGAAGAAGCATGAAATTATGTCCAAAATTAACTTGCAGATTTTACTTAAATCTTCCTCTTAAAGGCAGCGACTAGCGAAAACAAAACAAAAGAACTATATTCCCTCTCTTCCTCTTGCTATTTCACTACATGTTTTTGCCATCAATTTAAATGCATTTAAACATACCTTGTAGTACATAAATGTAGTTTAGAAATATGTTTAAGGCGCAGCTATACAACTTCTAAGGCAGTTAAAGACTAGTATTTCAATAACAAAAAAAGGCAACAAAATCCTCACATTCCGAATACTTGACATGCATCCTTGATTCCCTTAAGTTTATAATATAAAAATATGATATCAAATACATGCCATATAAGTAGACAACAAGCACATGAATAAAAAATTAATAACTCCACCTAAGAGGAACAGAAAAGACAGTATCAAGCACATGAACAAGATAAGGAGTAGTCATGCATCAAAAATTAATAACTTCTTCATACTATCCTACCAGATATATAAATAGTACATATTCCTAGTGACATTGAAATGGCTACATTATTTCATTAAACGTATAATTATAAATAAAGAGTAATACGATACTACTACCAAAATCATGGACCTTCGGATCTGTATTTCTAGCCGTGAATTTATACCCTGATTGATCTCAGGCCTAATGTAATTAAATTAACCGTATCATTATGATTCCAATATCATTATACAACTTCCAGGCAAACAAGCCTGCTGCAAGAATATTAATGAACATTGCATTTATAAAGGTAATAGTATGGTCAACAGAAAGTCAGTTTAAGACTATCTACACCAACCAAGCTTCTTATGTCAAAGGAAAGTATACAAATTTATCAAAATGAGCATAAAAATAGATTGCATGAATAGTTCATTTTCTGCCAAAAAGGGCTGAATCGGTTGAATTAATATATACATAAGGATAAGGCAATTGGACTGTCTGACAACAGTCCATCATGTGCATCCAGCTATGTCAGCTTAAGGATTGACTGGGCTATGGTAACAACAATGTACAGAATCAAATTAGCTGGTAAAGAGAAGAGAGCAGAAGATGCATATATGTGGAGCATTGTGTTGGTTATAACAGGTAATACAACACCAATATTAACTGGGAGATACAGAAATATTGCTGCTTAAGTTTATTCATGTGGTAGTTACTGCCATCAAAAGATCAATTAAATAGCAGATGTTTGCAGCCTACATGAAAAAATTTGATAGAAGGATGACTGTAATTTTGAAAAGTGCGCACATTTACTGTTGTAGCAAAACTTCATCAAGAGAAAAACCATCTTGTGTTTTAGTATTCATACTCCCATAAAGTGGGGGAGTTGGTAGTGTACGAGAATTTGTGATAATGTCCCATGTTGAAGGAATGCAGGCTATGCAGCCAACAAGAGGAAAAGGAGACAAACAATTAGGGGAGGGGCGGACTTACAATTCCAGCTATGGCTTCTATAACTTAAAGGAAGCATCCTCACTGGCATTTTTAAATATTTGCATATCCTGTGTATCTTCTTGTCAGTCTAACCATTTCAAATTCTATTTTCAACGATGAAGGCATCAACTCCAAGCAACTTCTTATTCAAATTCCTCATATATCAGAAAGTGAGACAAGTGCATATTTAACGCCAACAAAAATCTTGGCAATACTTGGCTAGCCATTAAAGAGAAACATGCCAACCGTCTTACTTCGAAGAATTAAAGAAGATAAGCAAGAAAACATGCTCGCACGCACATGCATGCATGCGTGCGTACATACATAAATATGAGTATTGATAAATAGAAATCACAAAGTATAAGTGCCATGAACTGAATGTTCTAAAAGGGGTATTGATGATTACCTGCGCCAGTATTTGTACCTCTTCTTGACCAACTGAACCTCCTGAAGGTGACGGCAGGGTCTGAAAATTTAAACTGTAACCCTCCATGGTACACTGAAATGCAGAATCAGCATTTATCAGCTTCCAACTGAACATAAACTAATAGAGCTTATAGATTTAAGAGCATCCAACAATTAGAGCCACAATATATCTTACGAGTTCTTTCAAGGCAGTAACAGAAGATGTTGAGTCTGAATTGCTGGCAACCGGCATAAGGTCCACTCTACTGAATGCTTGATAGCCCAGAGAGTTTGAATCACTTGTAAAACCATTTTCTTCGAAATGAAAGGGTCTATTAAAATCTCCATGTACAGCAATTTCGTCGGGTGACATATATTTCTCTGCAATTAGAACTTTATCAATCAGAATTAAAAGCAGCGATTTTTCTATAAAAGCTTGTATGGTTCATACATTGCCAATGGGAGCTCAAACTTCATTATGCAAACTGGAAGGCTGAATGATTAGAGCACACAAAATTTAAAGGAAACTTGACAGCAGTAGAAACAACTTAATATAAGTTACCAGGCACAGATGGGTGAAGTACAATACCATCCTTTTATTAACTGTTGGAATAGTTTAGAATATATTGTTATTAGGGTACACCGTACCATGATGCCTGACATGAAGTAATTGTAATCCCTATATAAAGAGACCATTGGTCACATAATAAATTATCTAAATCTTTTCTCTTTCATTGTTTAACATGGTATCGGAGCTGGTCTCTTAAACACTAACCCTAACCTTCAAAATAAATAAAAAAAACTCGCCCCGTCTCCCTCGCAGCGCCTCGCCCTCGCGCCCTCACTGTCTCGACGCCCTCGGCATATCAAGATCCACGCCTCGCTGCCCTCACCTCGATCCAGCCCCTGGCCCCGTCGACGCCTTAGATCGCCACGCCTTGCGGGATTCCTTTATTCTCGTCTTGTTGGATCTTCCGGCCGACTTGAAATTCCGTGATGAATTGATCTTGAGATGAGTCTTTCTTTCGCTCTTTATTTGCTAGATCTGCACTTTCTATTACCTGTTTTCTTTACGTGCGACGTTCAATATGACGGACAAGATTGATCCTCACGTTTCCGACTACAAAACGGATCTCCGTCTAACCACCTTAACTCTCTTTGGCTCTAATAATTTTTTGGAATAGACACGCGCCATTGAACGAGCCCTCAAAAACAGAGGCCTTCATCACCATCTCTTTCAGGAAGCTCCACCAACCTCCGATGCACGGTATTCATCTTGGTTTCAAAATGACAACAAAGTCTGCACTTGGCTTACAAACTCTATGGAGCCCAGCTGTTATTGGGCTATTATGTATCTCCCTACTGCAAAGAAAATGTGGTTCTATCTCAAATCTCTTTACTCGTCAGAAGATAGCTTTCAACTTATCTATGATATTTTCAATGAACTCTTAAATTCCTGAACAGATTTAGAAAGGGAAACAGCAGCCAAGGAAGAGACAGACTGACATAGAGCTGGAATAAGACGCTATGAAATAAATGAAGTATCAAGATGAGAAGTAGTGCATGTTCATTTACCTTTGCAATGAGTAATTGGTAAATCATTGGACAAATCATCAGGAGGGAGGTAAATGCTCGTCAGCTTCCGGCTGTAGGAGCTTCAGTATCTGATGTTGAATCTATCATTGCTTTCGGTCGATACCTATAAACATGTGTAATCAGAGGAGGATGAGAAAGTTCGACAGTAGTAGATTCAGTTTGAATTGGTTGGTCAGCTGGAGGTATAGGAAGTGACGGTGGTGGGACGTGAGGACTTTTTGCTTGGGGTAAAGGGGCTAATCCTCAAGAAAGATGACATATAAGAGACTCCCCTCATGCTCAAAACAAATAGGCTGTTGCATATAAACCATCTCGGAAAGATCGCCATTAACGAAGGCATTCTTGACGTCTAACCGATGTAAAGGCCAAACTCGATAACCGCAAAAGAGATCAAGAAACGAACAATAGTGAGTTTGGTCACTGGAGAAAAAGTCTCAGCATAGTCGACAACGTATTGCTGAGTATAGCCTTTAGCAATGAGACATGCTTTCAAACGAAATACACTGGTATCAAGATTATGTTTGACAGCAAAAACCCACCGGCAACCAACCACCTTTTTCTGTGAAAGGAAGCTGACCAAATCCGAAGTGTGATTAGACTTCAATGCCTGCAACTCTTCCATCATAGCCCAATGCCAACATGGATGATTCATAACTTTCTGAATCGAGTTAGGAAGGAAAACACCACTCATACCGCCCGACAGAGTATGGATTCTCCATCCACAGCGACCCAACCGCTAGCATCATCCTCATAGATCTCTCCTGAAAACTTATAGCACCTACAATGTATTTTCTCTCATATCTCTACTACCAACTTAACCACATCATGTACCCTTAGGTTCTTGATTCCGGGGCTTTCAACCACATGACCCATACTGTTTCTAACTCTATATTTTCCATTTCGCATAAATTCATTTCCATTACCAATGGGGATGTCCTTCCTGTTCGTGGTTGTACTAATATTGATGTGACATCTTCATTACCGTTTAAAAATGTTTCGTTCTTTCACTTCGTACAAATATTTTATCTTTCATCGTCTTATCAATAATTTCAACTGTTCAATATCTCTCTTCTAATAAATTTGTGATTCAGGAAACCAAACTTTCTCTTCTAATAACTTTGTGACTCAGGACAACCAGACGAAAGAGCAGATTGGTGGATGTAAAGTTAATGGCCTATACTATTTGGATGTGCCACATTCCGCATTTGCTGTTGTTTCAGCCATTTGCTGGCATCGACGTCTTGGACAACCACATCTTCCTATGCTCCGTACTATATTACCTGATTTCTCTTTATATGATTTTTTTATACGAGTCCTGTATTTTGGGAAAATATTTTCGTTTCTCTTTTTCTTTAGTTAATAAACGTAGATTTTCGATATTTGAGTTAGTTCATTCTGACATTTGGGATTCTTACAAGTATACTAGCATATTTGGCTATAAATATTTTATCACTTTTATTGATGATCACTCTAGAATGACATGAATGTTTCTTTTACGTGATCGATCTGAATTACCACATGTGTTTAAAATATTTATTACTGAAGCGGTTAATCAGTTTAATACGTCTATTAAAACTCTAAGAACCAATAATGCAAAAAAATACACGAGTCGTATCTTTCAAACTTTTTGCCAATCCCGTAGAATTATTCATCAAACTTCATGCTCACGCGTCTTAACAAATGGCATTGCTGAAAGAAAAGGCCGCCACTTACTTGACGTTGCTCATTCTATTATGTTTAACATGCATGTCTCAAAACGCCTTTGGAATTTTGCCTTACTTGCTGCATGTTTTTGGATTAATCACATGCCTTCCACGATTCTTCAAAACCAAATATCGTTATCTATTTTATTTCCCGACCAAGACCCTTTTTCCCTTCCTCCTAAATTATTCGGATGTGTTTGCTACGTTCATAATCACCGATTAACTCGCGATAAGTTGGATCCTAAGGCTGTCAAACATATATTTGTTGGTTATTCTATGACTCAAAAAGATTATGTTTGCATGCTTCCTTCTACATCCCATGTCGTAGTCTCTCGTGATGTCACCTTTCTTGAATATCAACCATTTTACCCCGAGCGGAAAGTCCTCACGTCCCACCACAACCACTTTCTATACCTCCAGCCGACCAACCAATTCAAACCGAATCTATTACTGTCGAAGTTCCTCATCATTCTCTTTCGATTATGCATGTCTATACGCAACGACCGAAAGCAGTGATAGATTCAACAGCGGATACTGAAACTCCTCCATGTATACCGTCGGAAGCTGACGAGCCTACACCTCTTCCCCCGTCTAATGGTATGTCCGACGACTTACCAATTGATCTTCGCAAAGGTAAACGAACATGCACCACTTCTCATTCTCTTACTTCATTTATTTTATATCGTCTTACTTCAGCTCTATATCAGTTTGTCTCGCCCTTGTTTGTTGTTTCCTTTTCTAACTCTGTTTAGGAAGCTGTGGGTCATTCAGATTGGCATAGGATTATGATGGAAGAGTTGCAGGCACTGAAGTCAAAACATTTGGGATCAGGTCAACCTCACTTTTTAGAAAAAGGTGGTTGCCAGTGGGC
Source organism: Agapanthus africanus (assembly GCA_030015575.1). Classification (NCBI taxonomy): domain Eukaryota; kingdom Viridiplantae; phylum Streptophyta; class Magnoliopsida; order Asparagales; family Amaryllidaceae; genus Agapanthus; species Agapanthus africanus. Next base: position 1,115,223 of record JASDDO010000150.1, on the reverse strand, counting down.
CTTTACTGTCAAACATAATTCTAATGGCAGTGTCTTTCGTTTGAAAGCCCGTCTTGTTGCCAAAACTTATACTCAGCGATACGGTGTCAACTATGCTGAGACTTTCTCCAGTATCCAAACTCACTACTGTTCATGTCATGAACTCTTACGGTTACCCGCGATTGGCCTATACATCGGCTAGACATCAAGAATGCCTTCCTCAATGGCGATATTTCCGAAACGGTTATATGCAGCAACCTCTTGGCTTTGAGCGTGAGGGCGGAGTCACTTGTATGTCATCTTGAAAAAATTTCTATGCGCTAAAACAATCTCCTTGGGTATGGTTCGATAAATTCAGCACGGTCCTAAAAAAGATAAATTTCATAAGAAGCTTGGCAAATCCATCTTTTTTATACCTAGATGAAAAGAAGGAATGCTTATTCTCCTTATTTATGTTGATGACATAATCACTGGAGATGATTTCGAAGTTATATCTAAGGTTAAAACTCATTTGGTCTCACATTTCCACACCAAAGATCTTGGTCCTCTACAATACTTTCTTGGTATAGAGGTATCTTGAAATAAGAGATCATTATTTTTCTCATGGTGGAAGTATACCCTTGATCTTCTTAAAGAAATAGGATTTCTTGGTTGTCGCCATGCTGATATTCCCATGGATACAATAGTATAGCTCTCTCGCATTAGCTCACTTGATAACCAGCCACTTTTCGATTCAGGTCGGTATTGACGGTTAGTTGGGAATCTGATCTATCTCACTGTTACTCGCTCAGACATATCCTTTGCAGTCAACATAATGAGCCAGTTTATGCAGGCGTCCTTAATTTCCCATTTTCGGGCAGTTGAGCGCATTCTCCACTATTTGAAGCGTGCACCTGGGCAAGATCTTCTCTATAAATCATATTCTAATCTCTTATAGCCTATGCTGATGCCAATTTTTCCGGATATGTAGATGATCGTCGCTCCACAAGTGAATTTTGTGTTTTCTTTGCGGGGAACCTAGTTACCTGATGCAGCAAGAACCAGCATGTTGTTGCATGCTTATTAGCCAATGCTGATATAAGGCTATGGCCTATACCGTTTTAGAATTGACATGGCTCTTCACGTTGCTTCGAGATCTCGGTGTTAGTTCTACGACACTAGCATCCATGTTTTGTGACTAAAGCTGCAATTCATATTTCAGAGAATCTAGTGTTTCACGAACGGACAAAACACACTGAAGTGGATGCCACTTTATCCGGGAAAAATTGTTGAAAAGGAAGTCGATCTCCATCATGTTTCTACTCATGCACAGATTGCGGATATTTTGACGAAACCTCTTCCAAGACCCGCATTTATTCGTTTATTGTCTAAGCTACACATTACTAATATCTATGCCCCAGTTTGAGGGGGAATGTTGGAATAGTTTAGAATATATTATTATCAGACTACACTGTATCATGATACTTGGATACCAAGTAATTGTAATCTCTATATAAAGAGATCATTGGTCACATAATAAAGTATCTAAATCTTTTCTCTTTTATCGTTTAACATTAACTAAACACAATAAAACAGCACTGAAGCACTGTAATAAGAAAGAACCGGTATAGACAAATTGATAGAGCCTATTATGGAATAATTAATGCTATAAAGCCAAACAAATGCATATCTTATAGCCATCCTAACCACGTTTAATAAACCAAATGACAAAGACGTCATATAAAAAATGACGGTTAATATTCATTTGTTTTTCGAGAATAAAAAAAGTGAAAAGTTAAAAAGGAGTTATAGCTACTGTAATACAACTTCTTCTGATTGGTAAGAAATTATTTATATACACAATTGAAGCCTTTCTCGCTACAATGAAGTAGAGCAATATTATGGGGGGAAATCACAATTCTGACGCTCTGTGAACAACTGATATAACTGTGTATCACCACCTTCAACTTCAGTTCATGCCAATTTCCTAGGTGATCAAACTATGGACAAGATATGAGCTTAAAAATAAAACCTGAACAATATCAAAGACTGCCTTATTGATCACACAGCTTAAATTGATGCAACCAATGAGTAAACATGACATAATCCTAGATAAAGTAGTAGTCAGGGCAACATAATATGCTACCTATAGGAAATTGCATCCAACGCTGTGCCACAGTATAATACAGACCAAAACTCAAATGCGCTCACAAAATTATACTCATGCATCTCTCTTGTCATCTGTGGAGGATTCCACAAATTGATTTTCAATAGAAAAAAATGATGTTACAAGCATATGAGTATACAATCTATTGGACATAGCTATATAAGAAACATCAGGTGATAACTTAATTGTTCAGCAAGGTAAAATATCTTACTAGCTAAATTCTGAAGAGCATTGTTGACAGCTTGATGCTTTGCTTCCTTCCTCGTTCTCCCAATTCCTTCTCCTATTTTGTCTCCAACAAACCAAGCCTAAAAAGGAAGGATCAAACTAAATGAATAAAACTACTAAATAGATAAGACAGAAATAGAAGAAACAGTCTCTTGCGGAATAAAGAAAATATTGTCATGATCAAATTTAAAACACCCGATTTAGTCCCATTTTATCAAGCCGCATGCTCTCATTTCTTTTTTCAATTGAGGAAATTGATAAAAAAAAATTAAAATTAAAATGACCACTATCAACATAACTTTCACAGCCTCAGAAAAGAATAAAAATAACCTTTTAGAATATTAGATTAAGCAACTAAGCACAATAGAATGCCAAATTGAAAAGAAATGTATGACAATGCTTATTCAAATTACGGCGCTAGTGATAATTTACATAAATGACTACCATCATCGGATCCTTCGAATAACAAATCAATATAATGTCTACATTAAATCTAACAATAAATTGCATCACAGTTCGAAAATACTAAGTAAATCAGCAGAAGGGTGCTGTAAGATGCACAATATTGGCAGTAAACACGTTAATTTCTATTATGGTAAAGAAAACTCTAAATTACACAGGTTTAAAAAAAATGGGAGCTGAAAAACGAGAATGAGTAGATCTATCCTTCTGTCATCCTCCTAGAGAATTCATGAGGCAACAACCTTACCTACGGATGGTCGACACTGATTAAAGTTTCCACATTTTAGACCATGACATAACGAGAAACAGCACAGCAATCGATCAATCTTTTTAAGAATAATGAGAGAAAAAGACCACTTTTGCTTTTGCGTTGAAGTAATAACATGTTATAAGGCATTTTCATGTGATAACAATCTGCACAATTTTAACCACCTGCACTGAAAACTGTAGCTCCGTCGTGTCACATAAATCTGTTCGGAATTCCACCTACATAATAAAATAAGTACAGGAATGAACCAAAATATCTAAATCCACATTCAACAAAAAGTATTAAGACAGAAACTCTGCTTTTACCTTGCCTCCACCAGTCTTCATTACAATATCCTGTAGAACAGCAGCAGGGTTATCTGCATATTGTGCAGAAGTGCGACCAAATTCAATACGAGCATCTTTGTGACTTGAAGAAAATTTAGTCATAGGCATATCATCACCTTCATAATGTGCAATATAGGTTAGAAAAAAGCTCAAATGATTAATATCTGACTCAGCAAACATACAATTATTTATCAATTTAGAGTTTAGACAATGGGCACAGAAATTAGGAGAGCGTCTCACGCAGGTAGGATTTTACTCCAAATGTGATTTGAATCTAAAGCAACCATGAAAAAGTTTTAAGCACCAATATAGGGGAAATGGGAATTTTATTTATTTATTTATTTATATATTATTTATATTTTATTATTATTATTATTATTATTATTATTATTATTATTATTATTTTTATAAAAAAAAAATTTGGGTGTGTGTGTGTGTGTTGGGTTGGGGAGTAAGCAGCAGGAGCCGTTTTTGAGATCATAATAGCCGTGTAGAAAGTATGAACAAAAGACTTCCTGCTAACACTTATTTTTGTACATGATGGAAATCGTCGTTGTTATGCTCCAAAGACATTTTTAGGCTATAGTCATCTATCATCTACTGAAAGATTTCTTTTGAAATTTATTGGTATATACAATCAGAAAACACTCCAAAAGTACTCAACTGTTTCAATTGGCCCAATCACTTTGATTTCATGAACATCTTCATCCGTCTCACCATCAAGGTGAATGGTCTCGCAAATTCTAAATGGTGAAAATAATAACTCTAGGTATATTGCAGCAAACAATAAGCATTAATACTCATTGATTCTTATAGGTATGTTCATTTCAAAATAGTGCATTTTTCTTGTTGATTCTAAACCATTAGGCTCAAAACCTCCCTCTACCTCCCCCTCGCATTCTTTGGCCTCGTCGATAATACAATATCATCCGTCTAACAGGAAACTCTCACCGGCTCAGATGAAATATAATAACTACCTCTGTGATAGCAAGGAACAAGTCCGTTCAATTACTTTGACATGTGAAGATCAGATGAGATTTAACTAGAAATGTTACGTCAATTGATCAGCAAGCTTATCTAATGCAAAAACTTGCAGACATTTTATCGGCAAGCTTTGATGACAACTACAGGAATACCTTTTTCCAGATGGCATGGCTTATTCTCCAAATGATCCAAAATGTGGCATCATGTGAATTTTTGTTGCATAAACGTATACATTTACACTTTTTGATGTGGAACACTCCAGCGATGGAAACTTGAGGACACTTCATCATCATTCAACGACATTGAATACCTCAATGAGTAAAATGCGGCCATCATCAACACATTGTTGTTACAGACCCTTTTTATTCAAGATCTCTGGGTTTACTAACAAGTGAATATTCACTTATCCATTTACAAAATAAAGATGTTTTCCCTTGTCAGCTCTGCTCTTCTGAGGGTTGTGTGTTGGACAATGCAAACACCTGAACACTTATAAAGTTATGAGTATATGTCTTTGGTACAATGTCCATGCAACTATGATCTGGAGTCGAGGGACTGTTGTTCAGATGATCCATGTGGTTAAGCGAAGACTGTCCAAATCAAAAGTAGTTGTGGACACTTCTTGGCACGAGGATCTGTTTCTTGCACGGGCCTTTCATCTCATTGACTCTATACCACATCAACTCAACCTTGCAATTTGCTCAGAAATCTGAAGCCGTGATTGTTCTTTGATCATCAAGGAGGTGGTAAGGTGAGTATAAAAGCTGTTGAGCTTTTCTATGAGGATAAAATGTCAGGCACAGTGCTAACACTAGACATGAAATGCTTGTAGACAATCAGATAGCAAGGTATAGACGTCCTGATGTATGCAAAGACCGTAGTGCCGCCTTTTCAAGATCACAACCAATAAAAACATCAAAGATATCAAGCTTAACTCAGAGTTTTTCTTGACCCTTCAACTCGTTGGAATTTGAGGTTATGTAAGGAACAAGGAATATACAAGACTTGGGTGTTTATTCTAAATTGATCAATAAGGTCAATTTTGAACTACATTTACCGAACTTCCGCTGTGAATGACAAAGGGGTGAAACTCATAAAAGACAAATGAATGCCGAGTTAGGGGAGAGATTAACTTTTCGAGCGTTCTCATACTCTAGAGGTGTTATATAAAGAAGCTTAGAAACATGATGCGCTTTCCCTCATAACCCAGAGACAACTCACTTGGGACACTCCTTCAAATAGCCCCTGAATCACTGCACTTGCAAGCTAAGTGCCATTATTGTTACCTAAGATTTAGTTATCGGTGTGCATAAAATGATGGTAATGACAATTGTTATGACTTTATTATATCTGATGCTCCCACAAAGGAAATGCCATTCAAAAGCTTCGGTTACTTCTTATACAATTCTAAATATGGGCTAATGATAGCAATTATGACTACAATATTACGTGGCTCCAGGGTGGAAGGAGGTCAACAAAAACATTTAGTTATTTGTCACTTGCTGATGTAAAACACATCTTTGATAAGTTTAAAGATGCATCAGCATCATATTGATCTAGACTGATAATGCAAAAGAAGAGGAATAAATCATACGGAGCGAAGAACCATACCAGGGATGGGTATGGGGCATAATCAGAAACATAAGAGAGGGAGTTTCTTTCCAAAATCAACGAAGAGAAGAAAGGCATTGTAGTCGGACCCGGGACTAAGAGTTCAAAGAGAACAAACACTAATGGCATATTCAAATCCGATAAGCCGCATTAATCATCTGAACCGTCAACATGGAATTTGCCGGCTCCTCCGCTTGCTGCTTTTGGAAAAGTAACGTCATCGTGTAAATCTGCCTCTTCCCCAGGTTTGAATAGAGAGTCAGGGTCAATGATGTTCTGTTGTTTACTTGCAGTCGAGCAGTTAGAAAAGATCATCGGAATTGTAGGTATCATGTGCAAAGGTCTCAATTCCACCAACCAGATTACCTATAATTCGCTACTCATCCTCATGTTCAAGATTTTATCTTTCTGATAGAGAAGAGAATTGAAGTTATGTGTTTGGACTAAAGCTATCCTCACCTCAGCATATCTCATTGCTAAAACGCCTCCCACTAATGTAAATTGTTTTTGCCCGTATAATGCATTTTAACTCTTATACGAACACCTTCGCACTTTCGAGTGTTATATCTCCATGTTGCTTCTTCCAAATCAAAATAAAAGAAACTTGACTAAAAAATGACTCCATAGTTACCCTTGTTGCAACATTACATATGGTTCACATGTCCAACCACAATTGAAACTAATCTATATAGATGGGAGACCATGTCATCTCTTTCAGATTTTGTTTTGTTAAATTATTAGATGATGGGGAGTAATATGATATGTAAAACATGGGTATACTATGGGATGCAGATCTATAGGCACATTGACATAGCATACAGCTTGTCGGATCTCTATGAATGATTCCATTTTATTTTTTCAATCCATACTCAAGCTTCGAAACTGACGGTGACACAAAATAAAATCCGTTAGTAGTAATAACACATATTTTAATATTTATACAATTTGATTTACTTCATGACACATACTTTCTAGTGAAGGGGCAGTGGTACAAAGATGGAATGATTGTAGTGCAGAGGAAACAATTTGATGTTTGAGCAAAAGAATTAAATAAATTAAAGTATAATATGCAAACCAGAGTGGGCTTTGATATGATCAATGTAAAAAATGTGAATCAGCTAAGGATTTCCATATAAAATTAAAAGAGAGCAAAACAAAATAAAAAGTGAAGTTCAAGCTACAAATACTCGTAAGACCTAGTCTGAATGGAGAATATTTATCTGACCATAAATGGTTGTGACTCAGGTTAACAAATCAGCATCTATGAATCCATATCAGTAGGACTCTCAGGTATCCAGGTAATATATATTCAACTTGTAGGCTGGTCATCCAGGTTTCAGCTGAGCTACACAAAATTGATATTCGGCAATTATTCCCAACTCTTACAATCAAGGTTTCACAATCTGAAACTCCAGCAAAATGGTAGGCTCTGCGCGCGCGCGCGAGAGAGAGAGAGAGAGAGAGAGTGAGAGAGAGTATTAACAAATGCGCAAGTACCTGCCAAAGGTGCCAGATGATACTCGTACGTGGGGATTCCCCCTATCATGGAACGTAGTAGATGACACGGCAGATGACGTGTCACCCATGTATGCCAACTAGATTACTAAGGGCTACTGAACTAGAATAAGTATAATGCGAAGGGTACAGTCCTCGGTACCTCGCCTCCGAGGCTCCATCCGAGGAATAGGCTCCGACCTATCGGGGCCTCCCCTGGGTGCATTCCCTCTTCGATCAACCACCGGTTAATGGCTCGTCTCCGAGCTATCTTAGAGCTGAGCTTCCTCAACCTTCTTGCCGTTCCGACCAACTCGGGACCGGTAGCGCGAAACACGAGCTTCCTCGGATTGAGTTTCCTCAACTTCCCCTTTTCCGAGCTCCCTCGTAACAACTCCTTCGTAACGACTCCGCATCTCCCGCCACGACGGAGTCAGCCACCTCACGTCTCGCGTCTCACGCGGGCGTATCTCGCCAATAATGCGAACATGACGCGTGGGCGAAACGTATGGCGAGGATCTCGCAACGGCTCACTCCATGTGACCCATATATAAACCCTTCCTCCAGACGATTAAGGCAAGACAATCCAATACGCCGCTTCTGTGTCCAAATATTTCCCGGTTCTAACTTGATCGTCGGAAGGTCCTAAGATGGTTTCCCACCCCGGAACTTCTTTTGCAGGTAGCTCGGCGACATCTACCGGCAATCCCATTGAGATCCACACTCACTCCAAATCTTCGCCCTTCATCTCGCTCGCCACAGGATCGACGGAGAACAACATCTGAGAGAGATTCCGATCTCTATCAGTTGGCGCCGTCTGTGGAAACAAAAAACTTTTCCACCAAAAAGTTGCTCTCCGCCTTCAACCCAATGACGAGCGAGCACCGCGACGAAGATCCCAGCACGAGCCATCGTTGATCGTCTCCGACGAGCGATCCCCCATCGCGCGTTTCGCAACGGGGACGGGAGCGGTTCCGCTCCATCAGTTCCCGATGTTGTCGAAACCCTAGCTATCTGGATCGACCGATTAGCAGCGATGGTGGACGCGATCGCTCGCGTTCAGACCGCCGGCCTTCAAACCGCCACTCCTGCATCCCAGAACGATAGTGGACAGGAGACAGTGGCAGCCCGTCATACACAACCCGGGGTAAATTCCCCGATCGGTGTTCTGATCAACCTTAACATTGCGGAATATCGGCGTGCCGACTCCGGCAGTCGAGACACCGTACGAAGAAGGGCTCACGTACCATCAAGTGCAGAGAGGAACAGAGATTCCCCGACTCGATGGGCACCAAACAGTCCATCACTTCAGTCTCAAGATCAACCGATTTATCACTTCAATGCTCACCGAGCTATCTCACACTCTGAAGCAACATCGGTCAAGTCGCCTGATTCTAGGAGAGACCGACGTCACCACGACCATCGAAACCTTGTGCATGGCACTCGTTGGGAGGAGCCACGAAAGCTTCATAGTGAAGATCTGAGAAACGTAATTGAACGGAGCAGAAGGCGTTCCGTCGCCCAAGCCCGAAGCGGGCACAACAGAGACTCCAACCAAGGAGAATCCTAGGGATACAAACAGCGAATCGACGTCCTCGAGAAGAAGATCGAGGACATGCAGCTCGCTACTCGCCAACCTGGTGGGTAGGCAAAATATTCCTCGAACTCTCTCAGGAAGCCCTTCACTGAGCAATTGCTGAGAACACGCGTCTTTTCCCGGATCAAGCCGCCCAGAGTTGCCATGTTCGACGGTAAGTCCGACCCGAAGGATCACCTGGACGTGTTTACCGCGTCCATGAGCTATTAGGATAACTCGAACACTGCTCAATGCCAAGCATTCCCCACCACCCTCATCCGAGCAGGACAAGACTGGTACTGCGGCCTGACTCCGCGCTCGATCTCGACCTTCGACCGATTGGCAACGCAGTTCCTCGACCACTTCGTCGACAACCGACGACAGAAGAAATCAGTTGACTACCTGTTCACCATCAAGAGTGAGGACATGAAGTCTTTTAAGAGCTATATTACTCGATTCTACAACTCTCCTGGAAGTACCCGATCACCGGGATTAGACGGTCATAACCACCCTGGGTCTTGTCTTAGGCACAAAGAGTGGTCCCTCTCTTTTGTATTGGGGCAACCCAAGATCATGGCCGAGGTGAAAGTTTGGACCGAGCGAGAAATCTAACTCGAGTCCGAGGTCAACGCTAATCTCCACCAAGGAGACCGGGGAGATCGAAAGAAAAGGGACCGGGAAGTAAAGAAGTCTGATCGTCTGAAACATTATTCTCCGAGGTTTTATGATTACATGCGTCTAAGCGTCTCGACCTAAGTTGTGAATCTTAAGACCTCTCACAAGGCCGGCAGACAGCATACTGCTCGACGCACCCATTCATAGCGGGTAGGAATCTACCCGACCTAAGCTGTGAATCCTAAGTCCTCGCGTGAGTAGACTCCTGCTCAGTTCGGAGGCACACCCATTCACAGCGGTGTTGGGGTCAAAAATTACACCTCTGTTGACCAAGTCAAAGTCAAAGTCAACCCCAAGCCAGGTGGGCCCAAGCCCAGGCCAAGTGGGCCCATGCCCAAGTCAAGCCCCGCGTCCAGCCAGCCCCATGCCAAAATGTAATCATGTAATAAATAATTTTGATGTTTTTTTTATGCATGAATGTAAGGAAAATGGGCATAAAGCCTAATTTTTGTAAAGCCCATGGCTTATGTGCAAAAAAATGAGCACATGAGGCATGGGATGGGCAAAATGCCATTTTGTAAAGCCCAATGGGCTATATGTAAATTTGTAAGCATATATAAGACAACATGATAATGAAATAAAAAAAAGAACTTTTCATTCTCTCAAACTCTAGGGTTTTTTGTGCCTTCTCCTTCGTCAATGTTCTAAACCTTCTTCCCCTTTTCATTTAAATCAAGAGTTTTACTCTTCTTTTTCCAAAACTAAATAGTTTTTCACCACAAAACCCACAAAGGAGAACTCAGATCTCCCATCAGATCTCAAAAATAAGAGATTTTTTTAAAATCTCATATTTCTTGTTCTTCAAGATCTGGCCAACAGAGAAGGAAGAAGGAGATCCATCTCCGAAAATACCACTTTGGAGAAGATCCAAGGCTTTAAGAGAGAAAGACCTCTGAAGATCTTTGGGAAGTTCAACACCAAAACCCAAATCCTCAAAGGAGTTTAACTCCTAACCCAGATCCTTCAGGAGTTTAACTCCAAATCTAAATCTTTTGGAGTTTAACTCCACTCAAGATCCTCTGAAGTTTAACTCCTATTTCCGGGGGTAAAAACCCCTTCTTTTCGCCGGTGCCCAAGCGCCCAAGTGCCGGGCACGTGAGGCGCTAGCGCCAGCGCCCACGTGCCGAACACGTGAGGCGCTAGCGCCCAAAGCGCTAGCATCTGCGCCCAAGCGCCGGACACGTGAAGTGCCAGCGCCCAAAGCGCTAGCACTAGCGCCCAAGCGCCGGACACGTGAGGAGCTAGCGCTGCGCCCACGTGCCGGGCACGTGAGGCGCCAGCGCCCAGCGCTAGCGTCAACACCCAGTGCCAGCGTGCTAGGCACGTGAGGCGCTGACGTTCACGCGTCCTTTGGACGTCATTTTCCCCTCATTTTACATGTATTCCACACTAAAAATACCTCCCCCGTTAGAAAAAATTTCTAACGGGACGCTGCCTCGCACCCCGCAACGGGGCTGTTAGCCCCATTGACTCCCAGCCCTCTATCCGGGTAGCGGGACCCCCGTAAAAAACTTTGCGGGCCCCCCGATATATCCAAAGCCTCTTCAAAACACAACACTGCACATTGAGTTCGCATAACCTGTTTGACCGTCAATCGGAGGTTCTCTCACTCCAAAGGCAAGGGGTAATTAACGGCAGCTTAGTCCACAGCTGCCGGAGATTCGGATCCTCACAATCAATAAACCCCAGCCTACCCTAGGCAGGGGAAATCTGTAATGCGCCTGATAAGCGCGCACGTATTCCCATCTCAATGGGGTGACGAAAAACACCCTACAAGTGAGAAGATTTTTGCTCGACTTAAGTTGTGAATCTTAAGACCTCACACGAGGCCGGCAGACAGTATCCCGCTCGTTGCACCCATTCACGGCGGGCCTAAGTCGTGAATCCCAAGTTCTCGTGCGAGTAGATTTCTGCTCGGCTCATAGGCACATTCATTCTCAGCCCGACCTGAGCTGATGAATCTTAAGCCTTCTACTCATCTTATCTCGTCTCCAAAGGATGAAAGGAGGGAATCCCAACCTAATGTTCGCTCTACTCATATTACCTCATCTCCGGAGGTGAAGAGGGGACACCGGTCTATCTATACTTGAAAAATAAAAATGAAAATTTTCAAGAACAAAGCGAGTCCGAATAAAAAACGGAAACACATTGCAAATAAGCAAAAAGGTCTTCGTTGATTTCAAAATTGAAGTACAAGGTATTGTGAGCTCATCAGCTTTACAAAACTGTCTGGAGGCTTACAAAAAGAAAACAAAAATGAAAAATAAAAAGAATGGAGAATTCGGGACTTCTTCTCGGTAATGACCCGCTCACCAATCTTCGTCGCTGACCACCTGAACCTGCTCGAGGGCGGCCTCCAGGACCGCAACCTCCTTAGACTGCGGAGGAGCAGCAGTCTCGACGGCGGCCAAATTTCCGTCTCCACCCCTAGGCTCTTCCTCGGGAAGATGGTACCGCACGCGGAGCTCTTTGTCGTCGAGCTCGGACAGAATCTCCTTGACATCGTGCCACCCTACGGCCACGGCATCAGCTAGATCGAGGTAGAACTGGTTGGACGACTTATAGTTCTCCACGGCCTTCTTCGCTATCTTTATGGCCTATGTCGCCGCATCCTCAGTCGCCTGAGCCTTCCTCTTTGCCGAGTCTCGTTGCTCCTTCATCGCGTTGAATAGCTTGGTGATTTCGCCGACTTGGGCCTGGAGAGCCCGGTTGGCCTCGTCAAGCCTCACGGCCTTCAGCTCCTCCGAAACCTTCAGCGACTCAAGGGAGGGGGCATTTTCTTCGGCCGTCTTCAGCTCAACGAAGAGTTGTTCCTCGCGTGATGAAACCTCCTCCATTCTCTTCATCGCCGGGACGACTTCTTCAACCTCCATGACGGCCAAAAGGACGCAGTGCTGGAGGACCTGCAGAAGGAAATAAAAAGTATTAGTCGAGAACGAAACAAAGAAAAAAATAAGTAGAAGGAAATTTAAGGACGAATTTACCAACCTGGACGGCTTCTTGAGCAATAGCCGTGGCCTGGGCGCGCACAGTTCCCCTCGGGTTCTTGGCTCCTGCACTCTTTTCCGCCCCATCAAGAGCTGTCGGCAATGGATAACCTTGACGGTACTTCGTAGTTGAGCTCGCTCTCAAGAACTTGCTCCCCAGCTGACTCCCGCCGAAGAGCCGACTTCTTTTGCCTCTTGGTCCGGGGCTCAGCAGAGGAAGGCACCTCCGACCTCGTCCGGGGAGCCAAAGCTTGGGGTTGCTGCCTCCCACTTCCCCCAGACTCCTCGGGGACAGGAATGGGGGTCGTTGTCTTCTTTGTGGTCAGCGCCCAGACGCTTTCACTCGGCGCAGACCTGGATGAGCTCACGCAGCCACCCTTCTTGGCCTGTGCCTTGGCAGCTAAGGCGGCCATAATCTTCGATCGGTCCATAAGCTCTGCAAAGAAAAATGAGCAGATGTAAAGTCTGGATTGGATAGCTAAACTAGACTCACCTAGGTATTGCACGGGGCTAAACCCCATCCAGCTCAAGACCTGCTCAGAAAGCAGGGCATCGGTTCTTTGATGTGGCTCCCACCGAGACACGACCCCCGCTTACGGCGTGTTCAACACTCAAGCCTTCAGACAGTCCATCCGGTACCATTTTGTCGACACCGACCAGTTTTCTCACTCGAGAAGACTGACGAAAAAGAACTTCTAATTCCACTCATGGATGGAAGAAGGGACGGCCAACACTCCTGATCCGGCCCCCTACCCCTAAGCTTCCTAAATGAGAAATACACCAAACTCGGCTCATCTTTGTGAGTTCCAGGGTGATTTTTATAATAGAGAAAGGATTAGATGTCCGAGGCTAAAATGAATCTCCTCAATTTTTAACCGGGCCAGGAACCTGAGAAGAATCCTCCACGAGTTCGGTGCTAGCTGGCGTAGGGTGAGTTGGAAGAAATTGAGGACTTCACAAATCTGGGAGGAAATGAAGACGCATCCCTCTCAGGAACGCTTCCAAATACAGGGCAATCTCGTTGCCCCGCACTTGGTCTGCCCATTCATCCTTCTCGGCCTAACGAAACGTATAGCCGGTTGGAATGTGAAAGCGAGATCGGATACCCGCGAACCCACTCTCCCCGCTCAACATCGAGCCAGTATCACAAACGTTCTCGATACGCACCTTAAAGGCCTTCTTGGCCCCTCGACATTGGGGAACAGGGGAATCGCCACCCCTTGGGGACGAACTCGACACGACAGAGAGAGAGCTTCCTTGGCTATCAGAAGCCGAGGAAGATAAAGAAGACTCACTAGACTTGGCTTCAGAGAACGAGACCTCATCACCAGACTCTATCCTAAGTATATTTACTATGGGTTCAGAGGAAGACATCTGACCTGATTCAAAGAAAGAAAAAGGCTGAAGGTAACGAAGGGACTGGAAGCCGAATTAAAATCAGGAGCGCCGAGCAATCTGAAAAGAGTGGAAGTGCAAGTGAGCGAAAGTATTTGCTGAAAGCAGGGCATCCCTATTTATACCCTTAGCAAAAATGATCCAACGGTCCAGGCAACACCACGCCGCAGCCGATCAATAGCTGCCTTTCTCTCACGCGGATCCGAACGGCCGAAGCGACGTCCCACATCTACGGTCCAGATGTCGCCGTGTGGCACGAGATCGACGGTCAGCCCATCACCATGGCGATCCGAGCAAACGAAACGACGTCGCCATGATGGCGTCGTCCCTTCAGTGATTCGCTGACGTCATCCGAGAATACGTGTGAAAATTAAGACGCACGGTGAACACTACATGGACACGAAGATCGAAAATACACAACCGCCAAACGCTATGTCGTTCCTGGACAATCCACCATAAATATTCCTCGGCACCAAGCTGAACAGAGAAGATCAAGTAGACCTCTCGATCCGGCTTATAAATAGGTCGGAACGAGATTAAGGGGCTAATGATGATACTCGTAAATGGGGATTCCCCATATCACGGAACGTACCAAATGACGTGTCACCCATGCATGCAAACTAGATTCCTGAAGGCTACTGAACTGGAATAAGTATAATGCGAAAGGAACATTCCTCGGTATCTCACCACCGAGACTCTGTCCGAGAAATAGGCTCCGTCCTCTCGGGGCCTCCCCTGAATGCATTCCCTCTTCAACCATCCACTGGTAAATGGCTCGTTTTCGAGCTATCCTAGAGCTGAGCTTTCTCAGCCTCCTTACCGCCTCGACCAACTCGAGACCAGCAACACAAAGCCCAAGCTTCCTCAACTTCCCCTTTACCGAGCTCCCTTGTACCAGCTTCTTCGTAACGGCTCCGCATCTTATGCCATGACGGAGTCAACCATCCCACGTCTCGCATCTCACGTGAGCATATCTCGTCATTAATGCGAACATGATGCGTGGACGGAACGAACGGCGAGGATCTCGCAACGGCTCACTCCATGCAACCCCTATATAAACCCATCCTCCAAACGATTCAGGCAAGGCAATCCAATACGCCGTTACTCTGCCCAAATATTCCTCGGTTCTAACTTGATCGTCGGAGGATCCTAAGATGGTTTCCCACCTCGGGACTTCTTTTGCAGCGACAACACCGACCAATAATCCCATTGAGATCCACTCTCTCCAAATCTTAACCCTTCATCTCGCTCCCCACCATATCGACGGAGGACAACATCTAAGGGAGATTCCGACATCCATCAGAGAGACACACAAACAGGCATGACACTAATGAATAATACGAAATCAGGTCACGGCTCTTACAATCAAGGTTTCACAATCTGAAACTCCAGCTAAATGGTAGGCTGTGCGCGCGTGTGTGTGTGTGAGAGAGAGAGAGCATATCAATGCATGCACAAGTACCTGCCAAAGGTGCCTGTACACAGAGAGACACACAAACAGGCATGACACTAATGAATAATACGAAATCAGGTATTTACTGCTTCAACACATCTTATATACGACAAATGATTCTTTTTTAAAATAAAAACAAAAACAAAAATGCACTCATTATTCATAAGAAACTGAAGAGAACTCTAAAAGTTCAAATATGTAGTTAAAAGTAAATACCAGGATAATTGTTATAGCTTGGTACAGAGCGGTTTCCTCGTGGCTGAATGTCTCCATAATGTACCTGAGTTACGGAACATATGATTAGTAATTAGTAAATGTTTCAAATATGTTGAATCTAAACATTTGTTTGCATGGTAAACTGCCTTACCTCAGGTAATCTCTGGTTATCATGGAGAAGTCTACCAGAAGGAACATGATTCTCCCTACCACGAAAGAATGGTGGCCGGTGAGGCCGTTTTCTATCAAAATGCACAGGTTCTGGCTCTGAAGGAAATTCTCTGGGTGCCTTATTCACTTGTCTTGGGTTCATCTCTTCGTCTGATGGTAACCAATTTCCCCGTGGTTGAACCGGAGGAGGCACTGAGACCTGCAGAGGAGGGGGTCCAAATGGGAATGCAGGAACCGGAGGTGGCAGAGGTGGCGGAGGAGGAGGTGGGTCCCGCATGTCTTGACCGTGCTGCAAGATGAGAAGCCTTCTCCTTGTGTTGGGGTCTAGATCTGATTCAGGAACCTCCCCTTCTTCTGTTGTAGAACATTGAAGTTTAACTTCTGAAAGCCCCGGCGGGCCTAATTGTTTGCCTGGTAACATAGGCTGAGAACATTGGCTATTAGGCAAAGGCATCATCACTTGAGTAGCTGCTAGCGGAACTGGTCCACATGAAGAAGTCATAAGATGTGGAAGAGGAGGCATCTGCCTCAAGTCGTAGTCATTGACCATGGGAGGAAACACTTGGGGAGTGAAATTTGCATCCTAAACCAAGACAAAAATAGATGATCTGCAAGTTCTAATTTTAAAATAAAAAAATTGTATCCAATCATAAATATCAATTGCAAAATTTTGTGTGTTTCTCCTATAGGGAACATTAGCAACAAGATAAATCACCTTTAATCTCCTCTCGACCTCAACATCCGCCATACCCTCAAAACCAATTGGGTCTTTGCTTCCATTTGCTGCAGAAGTATCGTCCTGGATGAAGAGAAATACGAAGGGAATTAAACACCGTTGTAGGGAAACGAAGAGGAGCACAAGATTAAACCATACCTCTGAAATCAGGTAATTGCCAACATCTGGAGCGGGATGAATATTTATCATTTCATCTTCATAGAAAACATTGCTTAATTGTGGCAACAGGTCTTCATCAAATTCTCTACAAAAAAAATTAATAATTTTGCACAATGAGGACTACTGTAATAGATTCATGTATGATAATGAAGTTAGAAAGAGCACTATATACAATAAGTACAATTTTAATATATCAAGAGATCATTTACAAGAAAGTTGGATATGCTTACTTGAAAAAGCTGCCTCTAACATTACATGCAACATTTCTTGCAACACATAAAACGGGGATGGTGTTGTTTGCCTACAAGAACATCATCACTAAATTATCCCCATTACAAAGACAGCATATATGAATTGCACAGAGTTGATGCAGATATTCATCAGTTATACTGAGCAAAGGATCCACGATACCTCTGCTTGTGGAGCATAATATGGGACAAAGGCAGGGACAACATGGACTCGTGGTTGATCTTTATCTTCCCAAACTTTCAAGCGATCGTCAATAACTAGTGCCATCTTCGGATGGCAAATTCCCCCTTGAAATACATTCAGCAAAGACTTTCGCGTGCCTTCCATAAACACAATATTTCAAGATGAATCAACCAAAAGCCAATACAAAGTTAAAACATAGAAGTAAATATGCAAAGAGGACACATTATGAAGGCATATTGTGTGACAACAGAAGGCATATTGTGTGACAACAGAAGGCATATTGTGTGACAGCACACAACAGTAATGTTCACAAAAAGAAATACCAAAGAAAGGAATTAGAATTTCACTCAAAAATAACAGAATCATCTACCACTTTCTTATACATTTCTTGTAGTATATGATGGATTTTGCTGCACGGTATATGTATGAATGCTTGAGCTTAACAAACTTACCAGACCTGACACAAACTATTCTGTCCAGAAGTTCTACAGAGCTGATCAAGTTTGATTGTGGGTCAAGAAGCCTCCACATTTCTAGAGCATAATCTCTTTCAGCCATTGTGCAAACATAAACCTCAAAGCGCTTCCGACCTCTTGCTGTTAAATAGCTTCTTAGATCCTCCCATGCAGGTCGTAAGCGCACAAGAACACTAGTATCACGTATCTGCAGAGAAAAAGGTTAATATGTTTTACAGGAGTGCTTACGCTGATTAAACAAAAAGAACCAATAAACATATTTCCAAGACCCAATATTTATTGGTGTCCTACATCTCTTTGTGTAGCACGGTATTACCAGGCAAATAATTATTTGCTATGATTATGTTCTAGGAAGGAAGGGCACCCTCCCAATTTGATAGCAATATAGAAAATTACAATAAGCAAGATAAGAGTTGTGATAGATATAGCTAAAGAAACAAATTTATATGGAAATTCAGTAAATTATGAGCAATAACAAGTAGTTTCTCATGATAGCCTTAACAGGTGATAACATTTGAATGTCTCAGGTAACCACACATGAAGATGATTAAGTTTGAACAAAAGGCAAGAACTTTCAAAGTATCAAACTGATCAAAGGTAAGATAAGATTATATACCGCTGGATTGATCCTTGTCAAGATTATGTTCTTCTCAGGAAGCCTTATAACTGGGCGAGAAATCACTTGGTGACTGTCGGATACTGGCTGAACAATCTCAAATTGAACTTTGAACACCATCCCATTATCAATGACTTGGTCATTATCTATGTACTGCTTCAGAATATACTTGTCGTCCTGATATCGCTTGACCTCAGCTATCATTAAAGATAGACGATGTGGATCGCTCTCGCTGTTTATTTTTTGCTGGAGGGTATTGATCCTGTCCTCAAACGAGCGTGATGTGTTGGCAACTACGAGTGTTTCATCGAGATCAAACACAATTCCCAGGCATCTTAGGTTCAGCATGACAAGGCAAGAACTATAGAGTCCAGGCGCAACACTGAAACCCCAAAAACATGGAAACTGCATGAGGTTTTTCCTTGAAGATAAGGCCACCAAATGTACTTCTTCATCTGTCAATGCAACAACTGCAGTCTGCAAAATGCAAGTTAAAATAACCACAGGTAAATATATAAAGAGGCATCAAAATACAGAAATATCTAATTAACAGCAACCAGTGTAAGAGAATGATAAAAGGAGGAAAAATCACCCTTGAAAAGAATTTTACTGCTAATTTTTAAGTATAATCTTGATATTGAAAGGAGTGAAAATGGCTCCATGAAAATCAACAACAACCAGAGACCAGTTACACTAGGCTAAAAAGGTAAATGGTTGCACTGGGCTAAAAAGGTTGAAACTAACCACTTACCTATTTAATCCAGTGGGTATTGTTAAAAGAATCACTTGTATTATTTTTTTGCCCCTGGATATGAGAGAATCACTTTTAGCTGCTCAAAGCTTGTATGTTGCAGCATTATTCATCAAGACATGAGGCATACATAAGTATGCAGCAAACAATTCTTCGAAACACAAACTCATACATAAAAATATAAATGCAAAGGCGACTGATAAGGGGAACGCATGAAGCAACCTGTAACAGTTTTTCCTTATCTTTTTTTTTCTTTTCATTTTTCTACTATCAAGCTAATGTTGTGTATCACATCACATACCAAACCAACCTTGCATAAATTGTGCTTCTATAATATCTTTTCTAAGATTTAATGATATTTTCGGAGTGATCCCACTGGAGATACCTACAATTTTATGAAAATTACAGCAATGATTCTGATTTTAAAAAACAGTGAATATTAGCTTATCAGTAATTAACGATAACCGATTTCTTACAAAACATGCCACATGATTCCGATTTGTAATGTGCGACGAACTCAAAAGGTGCGACGAACTCAAAAGGTCCGGAACCAAAAATACTCATTTTGACAAAAAGTGGATATTTTCCCCATCAGCATATTCCCTTTGCTGAAGTATGCAAGGTATAGATTTAAATGAATTCATGTGTGACAAATTTAGTTACTATCAGAATTTACTGTCTCTGTCATGATAAATTTATCTTTTCCCCCTTGATTGGAATAATTTTATACCTTATTCTCTCTGATGCAAGTTGAGTAGCAAGCAAAGAGCTCAGACGAGGGCGATTTCGTTTCGATTTTGAAGCAGGCGCCGCCATTAGCGATGGTGTGAAGAATCGCTAGCGGTGAACATCGATCGCTGGGCTGCGAAAAGTGAGAGATCCGGATCTCTCTCATCCACGATCCAATCGCATTCGAGTTCTTAGCATAGATTTCAACTTCTCCGATGAAGGAATTCTTATGATAAACAGCAGATTTCGACATGATTAGAGCCAGACGTTCTGTTCTTTTTTGTGGATTTGGGATCTGATCTGAGTCAAGAAAACCCTCGCTCCTCTGAAAAATCGAACAGATCTATGCTTGATTGTTCCATAATCTCTTGTCCATCAGTTCAAATTAAGTTCGGAATCTTCAAAAATTTCGAATCGAATCAAAGATCAACGAAAAGGGGAAATAAAAATCCGTTCTTTCTTCGATCGATCGATTATAAAGAGAGGGTTTTTAATGGAGTGCGCGTTTCTTGATGATTTTTGTTTAAAGATAAAAAAAACTTAAAATAAAAAGGTAGAAAACCCTAGGGTCTTCGATCGGCGGAAGCAGCAGAAGATAAAAGAAAGGGAAAGTTCTTTGGAGGCATGCCCAGCTTGGAATTGTAATTATATAGGGAATTTTCGAGGACTTATTTGGGAAAAAAAAGAAATTATTTTTTGGGCTTGCGATTGGTTATGCGTACGGGGATATTGATATTTGTATGTGGCCTGTGGAGCACGGGCATTATTATTGTAAAGGAGTGGGTGACTCGATTTATCTAATTTTTTAATTATTTCCTTTTTCTAAAAGGAAAATATGGGTGTTTTACCTGCTTAGGGTTTGCAATTGGGCCACAGTGTGAAGTTGGCCTGCTAGGTATCCTTTTGCCTTGGTTGGTGTGGTTGGCATGAAACTTGAGGAAATTATAGACTCTGGACACAACTTGTATTCCGATTATTCTCTCAAACAATTAGGAACTTTCAACATGCATCTGGATTGTGAAAATTGCTTCCCGTTCACATGGATGGATGTTCAATCTTATGTTTCTAAAATGCATACTATATTCTTGTATTTTTCCTCTCCATTGTCGTTGTTGATGTCATCGTCCGCTAAAACCATCGCTTTTAGTTTTAATGTAGTTTTTATTGCTGCCGATGCAATTCATTTCTAAGGTTCCCGCTGCTACCTCTATCATAGTTGTCATTCCTTCGGCTGCCGTCGTTTCCAGTAGATCTGCCCTCATCATCTCAATGCTTTTTATTCCTAAACTCCTATTGTGTTGATTCGCGCCGCAACATGGTTATTTTCTTCCTTCGCAACTACCTCGGACGTTTTTCCAAGATCATGTCCGTATCATTGTACAGGCACAACAAACGTGGATAATATCGTTATGTCGTCATTGTCGTTGTTGTTGCATTGTTGCCTCAAGATTGGACTCTCCTATTTGAAAAGCGGCTTTCATTCTTTGAAAAGCCCGGTTTTCTTTTGCTGAACCAAAGAATCCTCTTCTTCCATTGTTAGACTCAAGTAAATTCTTTACAATTGGTGGTGCAGGAGACAACCTGACCAAGACAAAGAAAAGATCAAGATGGGTGTTGTTCGCTGGCTTGCTTCCCCATCTCTTCTACACAATAATTGCCCACCTCCACACTCGTTCGAAACGTGAGGATGAGCACACTACGAGCGGATTTCGAACCGTGGTACAGTATCTCAACACACACACACACACGTGTGTATGTTTCTTCTTATTTGAAGCAATGCACGGACACCGAACCGAGGGCCTCTTGAACAATTGAGGATGGTTTTACTATAAGTCTATACTTCTTTGGTTGACAGTTTATATAATTGGATTCACACAGCTAAGCATCTCTTGGTGCATCTAGGGTCGGTTTGTGTGGGAATTTGATAATCTTTATAACCGTTCCGAAATTTAAAATCTAAACCTAAAAGCCGTCCAAACCCGGCGAAATTTCAAATGTATTTATACCCGAACCCGCAATTTCGGGTTTCAGGTGGGTTAGGATGGGTTTCGGGTCGAGCCGAGCATGTCGGTGTTTATGGGTTTTTCGAGCTTTACCCGTCATATATTATAAATAAAAATCAAAATTATGAAACTTAAGGTGGGTGATAACAAATATAGGGGTGAAACTTATGGCTTGACAAAATTATTTTAATTTATATATCATATTTATACATTGAAACTTATAGACCTTGCCAACTGAATATCATACAACAAATTACAATATATGCATTACAATATTTAGAAGTAACTGTATGATATATATCGGTTCCAATTGGGTATTGGAAACGGGTTTGGTTCAGATTGGATCTAAGGTTTAGACTAGCACGTTTTATACTAACCCACACCCGACCTGAAAAATCTGTATTGAACCCTCTCCACGTCTGATTGGGTTCGGACAGGTATAGAATGTCTAAAAGGCCCGGAAATTTCAGATTGGGCCGGATCAGGTTCGGATCGAACCCAACCCGAATTTCAGATGCATCCAACTTAATAAAGCATTGCATTTGGGATGGCAGTGCAACTTTCTTTATAAATCAAATTCTAAATAAATGCTTATTTAACTAGCAGCATTCATTGGTTTGTTACACAAGCGCGTAAGAAGGGAAATCGATCGCACATTTACTTTTGAAATTGGTTGGTGAGTGTGCCTCTTAATTTTTGAAAGAAATCAAATAAAATATATCATTGATTTATGTGTAATGCATGCAATTAAACACCACGTCATCATTATTTTACAAGCGCGTTGCACGCAGTTAAATTAACAGAGAAATTTTTCGATAAATTTTTATTAATTATGTGCAACGCACGTGCCAATAACCTTACTATTGTAATAAATTCTGTCGAATTTTGGGATTTGTCACTTTTTTCGAAATATTTAGGGAAATGTTGTTGCCCCCAAAATATTTAGAAGAATGGTGTTGGACCTGCGATTAGCGCTGATTAGGGGTTTATAATTAAAACCACATTTTTAAAGTGCGGTTTTAGCGGAGAGAATTCACACTAGTAGGCTGATGTGGGTGGGTTTTTGTTTTGAAATAAATCCGAAAGTGCGGTTCTTATACTAGGTTATATCTCCGGCCCCACTGCATCATTTTAAAACTTTATCTCTTCTCCCAAATTCCGAACCCGATGCTATATCCCAAAATTTTCCATTTCTTCTCACTCTCTCTCCTCTTCCCTACAGCCCTAATACCTAATTATTGAAAATCCCATCCTCAACATCCCTTCATAACTGAAATCCTTAATCCATTTTCCTCTTCTCTCTCACTCTTTACATTCTCATTCCCCTCACCCTAATCCATTCCCCCCTCTCTCAAACCTTTAACCCTTATACCATTTTGTCCTTATTAGGGTCAAAAATTACACCCAATGGTCGAAGTTAAAAAATAAAAAAAGTCAAAGTCAAGACCTAAAAAGTAGGTCTGGGCCCAAAACCGAATCCAAGTCAAGTGGGCTCAAGCCCGAACCCAAACCAAGTGGATCCAAGCTCAAGCATGGGGGCCGGTCCCATGTCAAAAAAAGAATTAAAATGTAATAAATAAATATATTATGTAATAAGTAGGAATAATATAAGAAAAATGAGCAAAAAACAAATTCTGTAAAGCCTAAGGGCTAATATGCAAATGTGTAAGGGTATTTAAACCCAACCATATGATGGAATGAACAAGTTTTTCTCTTCCCATAAAATTTGCTAGGGTTTTAAGGCTCCTTCAAGAAAAGGCAATGCTCTTTCTTCTTCATCTTATTCCTATAGAAAACTCACAAAAAAGAGTTCTTTTTTCCTCTAAAAACTCAAATAAAACTAATTTAAAACCAAAAATAAGAGAAAATGCATTCTCTTTCATCATCAAATTTAAGAAAAAGAGAAGAAGGAGATCTCTTGGGCGGCTTTCACCCAAGCAAGCACCATGGATGAAGGAACTTGGTAAAACCCATTGGTTTCACCCTTCAAGCACATAGAATCGATGACTTTGAGGTAAAAGCTCATAGCTTTCACCCTTATGAACTTTCTCGGAATATGACCTCCCACGAGATCCATGAGAACATGGGTCAAAAACCATGTTCTTCATCAAATCATGAACACAGGATACACCCGTGCTCAGTTTCAGGATCCCCTTCAAGGGATCCCCTGTTAGATATAGGTGCCCTAAATGCAGTTATTATTGTACTTAGATCTATATGTACATGACATTCTTGCTCGATATGATAATATGCTATCTAGCATGTGTATATGTTTTACTTGATATTACGTATCGCTAACATGTTGATAAAGATCTTGAGATCCTTGCTTGACTACTATGATTAAGATGGGATCATATTAGTGGGGCATGGGTGGTCCATAAGTACATCCTTAAATGTTTTTAGTCGTGTGAGTATCGAGACGGGGTATCGGTACTCTAGAGTAAACTAGTGTATACGTTTCTTGACCCTGATCGGGACGGTGGTTGGTCGCATAGCCATTGGCATTTGACACCGAAGATTGTATACATGTGCTCATTAGAGAATGAGTACACTGAATGCACTCGCCAAGAACTCCTAGATATTATTATACCCATTGTCAGATAGCAGTTGTCTGGTGCATGATAGTCTTTTGACTTGAGATCGCCATAGATTCTTGTGTGTGTTCCCACTGTATTTTGATTGTTGGATGTAGTGCCCTCGAAGTCAATTATTGGATCGCGGGTACGTGATTGCAATGATTGAGGGAGGACCTATACCGGTAGGACAGTCTTATTCGAGATGATAGTATACTATCTGGTTTGTCTTTATTATCATGTACATGTTAATAGAGCCCATAGGATTCTTGCTTGACAGCCAGCAGTATGATGGCGATCATATATGTGGGAGCTGGGGTCTATAAGCACATCCTTAATGTGTCCCCAGTCGTGGGAGTTTCGAGACCGGGCATCGATACTCCAGAGTAGACTAGTGTATACAGTTTGAGACCCCGACGAGGGGCGGTGGCCGGTCTCACAGGCCACCGGTGTCAGTTAGTTCACCTAAGATGTATACAGGTGCTCATTCGGTTATGAGTACACCGGACAGGACTCGCCGGGAACCTGCTAGTTGGTATTATACCTATTGTCAGATAGCAGTTCCCAGGTGACATGTGTACAGGTTAGTCTGTCGACCTGAGATCGTTATTTGTCTCGTGTGAGTTCCCGCTGTGCTTTGATTACTACCCTACCACGGCTCAAAGGAGTCGTGCAAACAGGTTTTAGTTGGGTACAGTCCCGAACCACATGGAGGCAGTGAGCAGATCGTCGGGGATTCGTCTCTCCCGGTATTGGGGGTTGATGTCGCATAGTGCACGAGTGGCCATCACCAGAAATCCTTGGCCAAGGTAATCGAGAATTACTGATTCAGATCAGTAGTTTCTCAGGTGGTGATGGGCTTCATACCGACACGAATTATCGCGTTATTGGGGGTCTGACTTTATCCACCCCCTAGACACGATATGCGATACTCTTAGACGAACAGACCAGACTGTACGGATATTATCACTGTCAGGCTCAGTAGGGTTTCGGGATGAGTTCGCTCGTCAGCTTCCCTTTCGTTCAATACATGGGCAACCGTTACGTACAGCTAGTACCACTGACGTGCTTGTGGTTAAACCCATTGCCAGTGTATTGATGAGTCATTAGAGTCCCCCACAGACAGTTTCCCAAGTTCGGGCGAAACGTTATAGAGGCCGTATGGTTTTATGGCAGGGGTTCGAATATGCACGTGCACTTATGCACGTGTCATGGTTCGGACAGATAATACTAGTGGGTTTTGGTTTAAGCCGGATCCTAATATTATATTGTGTAGGTATATTTTTGTCTCATTGCATTCGTATTCGGTCGGAATACAAATGCGGGTATGTATATACTGTTGTGGGGGTAATCCTGTAATTCATTACGGGGTTATTTTTTAAGTTGCCAGTTTTTCTCCTCCCGATTAAACATTAGATTTAATGTTTAATTATTGGTTCATGTTTGAGTTTCTTTTTTGGCCTTTTCCCTTTCTTCTTACTGTGGCCGAAACCATGAATGTGATGGGCATCATTTGGATTTGTTGATGAGGTGTCTATTTCACATTTAATAGGCATAGTTTGGAGTTGGCAGCATGGGCATTTTGGTGGGAGATGGGCACTTGATGATTGAAAGGTTTTTTTTCTTACACTCACCATTGATTTTTATGGTCACCACCTCATTCCCACAAAAATCCCCAGTGAGCCAAAATTCTGGCCGAGCTCATTGTTCCCTCATAAAATACAAGGAAAAACTCCAATGGGGCATCACGTGCGCACACGTGATCGGGGGTCACGTGCCGACACGTGATGGCTTCCTGAGGGCTCTAAAATGATAAGAATTGAATCCTAATCAAATGGGGTCACGTGCCCACACGTGATAGGCCTTTAAGCCTACTGAAGTATAATAAAACAGGAAGGAAAAACCCAATGGGGCATCACGTGCACGTGCTGACACGTGACCAAAGATCACGTGCTGACACGTGATAAGTTCCTGAGTTCTTTAAAAATAACAGAATTAAATTCTGGTTAAAAGCTTAATCCGTGGGTCACGTGCCACCATGTGATGGGGTCTTAAAAACTCTCTGAGTTAATGGAAGGAAAACCCTAAATAGGGCATCACGTGCCCACACGTGATAGAGGTCACGTGCCAACACGTGATGGGTTCCTAAGATCTCTGAACTAATAGAATTGAATTCTAATTAAATGGTCAATCAGTGGGGTCACGTGCCAACACGTGACAGCCTCTTAAACCTCCTGAACTAATAGAATTGAATTCTAATTAAAGGAAATCAAAATCCCTAATATTTCCCTAGATCTTTCCAAACAAAAACATTGCGCTCTGTAAAGTAGAGCACCGTTGGATTAAAAATCCAATGGTGATTAAAAATCACCAATTTATAGAAAGATTCTATATAAGGAGATATTTTCCCTGAAATTTGCCAGGAATAACAGATAAAATATCTTTTGGATTAAAAATCCAATGGTGAATAAAATTCACTGAGTGATCTAAAAGATCATGTTGGTTACAAAATCAATTAAAAATTTTCAATAAAAGATTGACTAAACAAACTGATTCTTTTCTTTCTCCTATAAATAGGAGCCAAGAAGAGAAGAGGAAAAAAAAGAGATACAACAACAGAGAGAGAATACAAAAGAAAAGAGAATTTAATTCTCCAGAGAGAAAAGAAAGTCTCTTGAGAAAAGAAAGAAATCCTAGGTGAGAGATCATCCTATAAGCTCCCCCAAAAGAAAAAAGAGAATTTAATTCTCAAACTGAGAGTTTAACTCTTCTGAATAAGAACTTAGTTCTTCCTTTGGTAGAAGATCTGCAGAAGTAGATCTCCCCATAAGTTGAGAATTTAATTCTCATCGAGAGGATTCTGCCATGCATATCTAAAGCCTAAGAGAGGACCTAAATTCAGAGAATTTTATTCTCCCACAAAAGCACATAGGAATTTAATTCCTCCAACAAAGATAAGGTTTAACCCTTAATATAATAACTTAGTTCTTCTTCATGGTTGAAGATCTGCAGAAGCAGATCTTCCCATAAGTTGAGAATTTAATTCTCATCGGGGAGATTCTGCTATGCAGATCCAAAACTTAGAGGAAGAATTGAGTTTAAAGAATTTAATTCTTCCAAATATATAGGAATTTAATTCCTCTAAATAAAATTAGGGTTTAACCTTATAAAAGAATTTAATTCTTAAACAAAGGACTTTTCATGCACGTAAAAAGATCAAGTACCCAACCTGATCACGTGGCACCACGTGACCCTCCCCTTCAATAATCAAAAAAGGATGAATGAGATGGGGTCACGTGCTCCCACGTGACCCTTGGATAAATCTCTCACAATAAAGAGAACAGAGCCAAGTTAGAACATACTTTGGGGCGCCCTCACGTGTCCCCACATGACCCCCTAACAAATACTTTAATATCCAGTGCATGGATACCCATTACGTGCCCACACGTGATGGCCGTGAAGACTTAAGTGTTTAACACTTATTTGAATATTCTGAAAATAAAATAAAGGAAGCTTAGTCCAATCCTAGGGCGCCTCACGTGTCCTCATGTGAGCGCTTCATTTTTCTAGTGTTTAACATTATTTTGAGCATTTCATCCCTAGTGTTTAACACTATTTTAAATGCATCACGTGGGAACACGTGACCGCCAGATATGTGCTAGTGTTTAACACTATTTTCAAACCAGTCTTAGCCTAAATTGGTTAAATCTTCCAGAGGCAAGACTCTCCTTTTGACTGAGCCTCAAATATACCCTTGTCTTCCAAGATTGATCATCTTATATGGTATATGAGTGCTCAACACTCAATAAAAGGTAAAAATATGGTCAGAACCCAGACCTATGCTTAGCAATGCTAAATAATGGGAGCTGAGCCCAGACAAATGTTCAACAGTCTAAACAAAGGCCCAACATTTCAAACCTAATTGGACTTAGCCCAAGTTGGCCATAAGTCCTCAATTCATATTTAACTGAGCCCATTTTCTCATAATCTAATCAATTGATCTTAGTCCCAAATTGGACTACAGATTTCCCAATCAACATTGGTTCACGGGTATATCTCTTCATTCCTTTGATATTTGTCGTTGTAATCCTTCAACGTCTTCAGAGAGGTGACGGGTCCCGATAGCCAAATCATTCCATGGACTGTGGAGTCCTTAAACTCATGGACTATGATGTCCTTAAACTTTATAGACTATGACGTCTTTAAACCACGGACTGTAGGGTCTTTAAACTCATGGACTATGATGTCCTTAACCTCGAACTGTGGGGTCCTTAAACCCATGGACTATGATATCCTTAACCTTTATAGACTATGATGTCTTTAAACTGGACCACCATGTCCTTAAACTGGTAATTGACCGCAAAGTCCTTAAACTAAAACAATAGAGCCCAAATGCTCTTTTGTTGGATCTAAATGATCCTGTTAAGTAGATCTTAGTTTAAAATTAGACTAACGTATCCTTAACAAATGGTTAAGTTGGCCTTAGTCTAAAATTAGACTAACGTGTCCTTAACAAACCGTTAAGTTGATCTTAGTCTAAAAATAGACTAACGTGTCCTTAACATATATTTAAGTTGATCTTAGTCTCAAATGAGACTAACATATCCTTAAACCCAACCCCAAACCCAAATCTAAGAAAATACGGATTTGGACTAATCCACGCCCTATGGGAGACAACATATATTAGTCTCCGTATACAATCCACGGGCAACCAAAAAACAAAACAAACACCCACGACACGAAATGACCATCTGGAGAAGGAGAAAGTGGTTACTGCGATGCGGTAGCGTAATTAACTGCGGGGGCTTGCGCCTGTAGGGAAGAGCGTCCCCACAATCAAAAACCCCTCAAATGAGGGGGAATCTGATGAAGTCTGCTATATCGGCCGCATCCGTTTAAACCTTCAATACATGGTGTTATAAATCAACTTGGCATCTTCGGAGAGGTGGACGGATAGCACCAATTATCATATGCCCCCAAAATTCAGGCAAGACGAACCTACGCGGTCGCGTCTCTGTGTTCGAAGGAAAACAGATTCTGGCACGCCCGATGGGACCTTTTCCTCTTTCCACTCCACACTTCGTGTGTCGTGTTTCGCGAACGAATCGCAGTTTGACATGGTTGCCCCTGGATTCGAGGTACTAAGATTTGGTGTCTTGCTCCGTGCAGAAAACAGAAGATCGATGGCTTCAAACTGTACTAACTGCAACTGCAACTCTCGCTTCGTCCCGTCCGGAGGAGTGACTTACGGGCCCCAAGTGGCCTCCATCTTCGCTATGCCGGTGGAACAGGTGACTCAGGCCACCACTGGATTGTTCTTCGGGACCATACTCCCACCAACGAGCTTCAGCGCCCCTGTACCATCGCAAAAAGCTCCCAAGAAGTCGGTCTTTGATCGGATTGCAACTACTGCGGCCCCTCTCAACGGATCGCCTAAGTCCACTGCCTCAGTTTTTAACAGATTGGGCCGAAGCTCAGATGGGCCCATGAAGAAGCCCACAATTCCTGAAGAGGTTATCCCAAAGCGGATAGCCATTCCTACTCTTGAAGTCCCCAAGGCGGCTTCTCCGACTAAGAGGTCGGTCTTCACAAGACTGGCCATTTCAGCTCCCACTCCGGGTGAAGTAACCAAAGCCGTTTCCCCCGCAC
Source organism: Agapanthus africanus (assembly GCA_030015575.1). Lineage (NCBI taxonomy): Eukaryota > Viridiplantae > Streptophyta > Magnoliopsida > Asparagales > Amaryllidaceae > Agapanthus > Agapanthus africanus. The sequence goes on along the minus strand of JASDDO010000150.1, from coordinate 1,085,128 downwards.
GAAAATCGGCCTTTTCAAGATTGACCATTTCCTCTCAGCGAGCATCTGTCTTTGATAGGCTGGCGCCAACAACAGACTCTCATCAGAACAGGGAGGATGAAAAAGCTGATCCAACAGCGAAGGTGATCCCGGCCGCACGACATGCTCGACGTCGCCACTGGCGCTGAGTGAGGAAAGATGGGGGCAATTCCCCATCTGGACTGACTCCGCCAGCTCCAATGGTAGAAGTTGATGCTGCTGTTCCAACTGGGAACAACTTTGAACCACTCAGGAGGGTCCGCAAGAACTCTCCGACTGCCGTACTAAAAAGGTCTCCTCCGCCTGTTGAAAAGATCACAAAGGCGAAGCCGGAGCAGCCCCCTCAGCATCTGTCCTCTAAAATTTATAAAGTTTGGGGACAAGTCCAAGACTCGGTGATTGATCAAGATTACTCTCGCCGACAGAAAAAGGTGAAAGTTCAGCGGGAAGAGGACCACCCTGTCAAGCCACAGAAGGTGTCATCTATTTGGGTGCCCACTGCAACGGCCCCCTTAACTTCGACCACTCACAAAAGAAGGAGGCCGGAGAAAATCCTGGTGTTTGCGATGAATCGCAAGAACATTGAATCTAAACGCCCCAAGTCTGGGGGCATGGTGGTGCACACCATCTATATGGCATCTTGAAAAGAGGATAGTCGTATCTCCACAGGTCATCGATCACTTACGCGATCAGTGACTAAGGCACAGGAGCAACAACAACAAAAGCTCCAAGAAATGCTAACAGCTATGGCCGCACTTACGGGACCGAAAGCAAGCCCGGAGACATCCTCGGAGCAGCGCCGTGAGCAGGAAACTGATGCCGAATTCCTTCGGAGAATGCTTGAGAAGAAGGACAAAGAGGCCGCGGAACAAGCGGCCAATATAAAACAAATGGCCCTTCTATTCCAAGATATGGTGGGCATGATGATCCAGCCGGACCCTCCAGCCGATGACCCTCCAGTAATAATTGAAGATGATAGAGGAGAGACATCAAATCCTCTGCCGGCTTGTTCAGCAGTCAAGGAGGAGACCATCTCAAAAGCCGCCCTGGATGATTACATCGCTCAGCAGATACGAGTTCATCAAGCGAATGAAGCGGCTGGGCAAATTGTTAAAACTGGACTACCCTATCCGGGTTGGTACGACCAAATAAAATACCCGCCGGGATACACGATCCCCAAATTCCACGTATATAAGGGTTTCCGGGAAATCCCCATCAGCACGTTGCTCAATTCAGAGTCTTGTGCGGCAACACCGGAGGTGATGATAAGCTACTGCCTCGCCAATTCGTTGGCAGGTTGTCGGAGACAGCATTCGAGTGGTATTCCGAAATCTTAAATGACTCTGTCAAGACATTTACAGAGATGGAGTTGCTATTCACCCAGCGTTTCGCAAGTGCTAGCGAACGCACCCCGATCACCATATTAATTAACGCCAGAGTAAAGCCAGGCGAAACATGGGTGCAATACGCGATACGGTGGCGAAATCTATGGTCGAAGTGCGAGCAGCGAATCAAAGAAGAGCCTGCGGTAGGAATGTTCGTGGGTACTCTCGACCCTCAGGCGACCATTTCCCAATTCATGATGTTTTTCAAGCCGACCGCTTTCCAGGCCTTGATTGACAAGCTGGCCCAAATGGACCAGATGGGTCACAGGCCTTCCTCTTCGAAGTCAGAGCCTCGAAATGAAAAGGGCAAAGGGAAAGCGACCTTTGTCGCCGACGCTCAACAAAAACCGAGTGCCCCGAGACCGGTTGTTCGCCAAAGCAAAAAGCGGCAATCCCTCGATGAGAAGTTGAGACGTCCTTATTCGTTTTCCCAGGATAAAACAAAAAGACTGTTCGAACTAGCAGTGCACAACGGGGTCATCACTCTACCGGAGCCGAGACACCCATTACAACCGAACGATGTCAACGATCCCAATTACTGCCTCTACCACCGAGTATTGGGCCATCCGATCGAAGACTGCTACGTCTTCAAAAATTGGGTTAAAGACCAGTATCAACAGGGCAAGTTCGCGCTGTCCGAAAACTGGAAGGTAAACTCGCCACAATAGCACACCCCTAAAAGGGTGGACACGCTGGGGGCATCATGCTCATTTATAGAGGAAGCTCCATGGGAAGTCGTTCTTTCGGCAAAAGCTAAAAGAATGCTGAAAGATCTTCAAGTATGTCCGGCGATCAGGTGGAAAAGCCCGCTGGAGCCGAAGATCATCGAGGGGATGCTGAAACCACGCCCAACATTGGGAGTTAATAGTGATGGTGGACAAAACATTCGAGCCCAGCCGTCAAATTCTTCGAAGAAAAAGAAGAAGATCAAAAAGCCCGCGCAGTTTGATGACAAGCGCACGGATCTGCAAAAGCATATTGACGCGCTGGAGGAATATAACCAGAAGGCGCGAACCTCGGTCACACTCCAAGAATTTCTCAACAATATCCTTGAGAGCGGAGATAACGACAATAACGACGGGGATGACTTGTCAGAAGAATTTGAGGACTATGTGGCAAGTTGCCACATGATTTCTCATTCGGCGTTAACTAACGAAGAAGTTCACTCGGCGATAGAGGACAGCGTAAAAATGCTGGGGGCAGGATCGAAACCAAAACCCTTGGAACCGTTTGACAAGATGATCGACATGCTACTGAACGAAGCCCGTCAGAAAAGCAAAGCCAATCGAGAGCGCGAACTGGCTATATTCGAAAAAGCCAAACGCCGACGACTGAATGAAAAGGTCGAGGCACCCGAACCGGATCGAAGCATCCCTATCGCCAGCAAAAGCAAGCTTAAAGTAAGGAGACGATTCGCTAGGGCCATATCAATAGGAATGAAATTGCTCTCTTTCAGAGGAATTTCTCTTGGCAGCATACGTCTTGATGAAGCGGACATACATCTTAATTTCTGCTTATACCATCAGAGAATTGCACACCCTACCGAGGAGTGCATAGCCTTTAAAAACTGGTGACAGGGATATGTTGCCCACCGACAACACGTTCAACGAGTGAAGCGCAAGGCTCGTCGGGAACAGAAAAGCACGACAGATGAGCGCAAAAGAGCTGCTGGCAACTGTCACATAGTCGACACCAAGAGATCGCAAGTTATCACCTTTGGAAGTGACTCTGACGAAGAAATCGCCCTCAGCCCTCTCTTCAAGGAATCCACCTCCGACACAAAAAATGCGAAGATTTGCAAAAAAATCTAGCTGCGTAATCGTACGTTGCCCGAAAATTCTCGGACCTATGAACAAATGACCGAAACGTCGTTAAACTAATACAAACCCGCGGCATCCCCAGGCTGACGTGGCGTGAAAAAAAAGGTATGTCCGCAAGCGAGATGGGCACAGATGAAAACCCGAAAGGTCTCCGTGAGTAAAAACAGCAGGACTACCGGTGAGTTTGTGAAAACCCGAAAGGGCGCAATCTCGTTAAAATACATTTGCAAGGTCCTCTCGACCTTGTGAAGAGAAAATACCTGCGTAAGATCCTTACGACTCACAAGGGAGCAACACACTTAGGGGTCCCCATGATTCCTAAGGAGAAGTTACACTTACGAGATCCTCACGACTCGTAAGGAGAATTCTATTATGATACCCTCACGGCTCATAGAATTCAAAAGCCTTAAGCTACAGGGATCTGAACCCGTTCTTAAGCCATCACATTTCACAGATTGCCCTACAAGCGGTTCAATGCTGACCCTTGTATACAATCCACGAGCACAAATAAACATTTCCCTAACAAAGTCCCATCAGCGACTAGGGATATGCTCACACGGTGAACGACCCTTGTAAGTCCTCTCGACTTATAAGGAGAAAATACTCTTGTAAGATCCTTACAACTTATAAGAGAACATACACTTAAGGATCCTCACGATTTTTAAGGAGAAAATGCACCTACGAGATCCTCACGACTCGTAGGGAGAAATACCTTTATGAGACCCTTACGGTTCATAAAGTCAAAAGCCTCAGTCGACAGGATCTTAACCCTGTTTGCTAAGCCACCTTTGTTCGAACCGACAAAGGCAAATGATGATTCGCTCCTGGCAATATCCCAGTTGTAGCGATGCTGATGCCTAAATTGGTATTTGATCCTGAGTTCCACACTCACGATAAAAGAAATCAGCGAGCCAAAAATGCATATGAAATAGTCGAAATGATGGGGCAACTTGCAATAAAATCAGCAAGTAAAAATATATGCATACAAAATAACCGAAATAGTTGGGCAACTCGCAATAAAAAGCAGCGAGTAAAAAGAAAAAATAACCGAAATGATTGGGCACCGCGAAAAATAGACGAAATGATTGGGCAATCGCGACTTTCGCGATATAAAAGCTGAAATGATAAAGCATCGCGGAAAGAAAACAAAAAAAATACATATGAAAAGAAACTTTTGCCCTACAGATGAGATCACATCGATCCCTGTATACATGGGCATAAACAAATAGGGGACCGCATTTCCCCACCAGACCTTGTCAAAGGGAGAGTCAGATCTTGACGGCAACATCTGCATCCCAGAAGAACAACAACAGCGTTCCTCCTCATTCCAGCAGGATTCGGATGCGACGTCAACAAAGCGGAGCCACGGCAAAGTCCTAGTTCCAAGACTCTATGGTTCATAGACGACCTAGAGTCAACCAATGACCTCCCCGCCGGATCAACGCTCTGTCTCGGAAACAAGTCAACCAACTCCGAGGAAATCAGTGTCCTTGGCAATACCTCGATTCAGGGAAATCAGTGTCCTTGACGAGAGCATCTCGATTCGTGTCTACCCACAGAGAAATCATCATCTTTGCAGGAATATCTCGATTCGTCTCAACTCCGAGGAAATCAGTGTCCTTAAAAATCCATTAACTCCCCGGCTATAGCATCTCAACATCTCGATTCAGGGAAATCAGTGTCCTTGACGAGAGCATCTCGATTCGTGCGACCCGCAGAGAAATCAGCATCTTTGCAGGAGTACCTCGATTCGTCTCAACTCCGAGGAAATCAGTGTCCTTGGCAATACCTCGATTCAGGGAAATCAGTGTCCTTGACGAGAGCATCTCGATTTGCGTCGACCCGCAGAGAAATCAGTGTCTTTGCAGGAATACCTCGATTCGTCTCAACTCCGAGGAAATCAGTGTCCTTGGCTCAACATCTCGATTCAGGGAAATCAGTGTCCTTGACGAGAGCATCTCGATTCGCGTCGACCCGCAGAGAAATCAGTATCTATGCAGGAATACCTCGATTCGTCTCAACTCCAAGGAAATCAGTGTCCTTGGCAATACCTCGATTCAGGGAAATCAGTGTCCTTGACGAGAGCATCTCGATTCGCGTCGACCCGCAGAGAAATCAGTGTCTTTGCAGGAATACCTCGATTCGTCTCAATTCCGAGGAAATCAGTGTCATTGGCTCAACATCTCGATTCAGGGAAATCAGTGTCCTTGACGAGAGCATCTCGATTCGCGTCGACTCGCAGAGAAATCGGCATCATTGCAGGAATACCTCGATTCGTCTCAACTCCGAGGAAATCAGTGTCCTTGGCAATACCTCGATTCAGGGAAATCAGTGTCCTAGACGAGAGCATTTCGATTCGCGTCGACCCGCAGAGAAATCAGCATCTTCGCAGGAGTACCTCGATTCGTCTCAACTCCGAGGAAATCAGTGTCCTTGGCAATACCTCGATTCAGGAAAATCAGTATCCTTGACGAGAGCATTTCGATTCGCGTCGACTCGCAGAAAAATCAGCATCTTTGCAGGAATACCTCGATTCGTCTCAACTCCAAGGAAATCAGTGTCCTTGGCAATATCTCGATTCAGGGAAATCAGTGTCTTTGATGAGAGCATCTCGATTCGCGTCAACCCGCAGAGAAATCAGTGTCTTTACAGGAATCTCTCGATTCGTCTCAACCCCCAGGGAAATCAGCGTCCTTGGCAAATACCTCGATTCAGGGAAATCAGCATCCTTGACGAGAACATTTCGATTCGCGCCGACCCGCAAAGAAATCAGTGTCTCTGCAGAAATATACGACGTCAGCCAAACGGAGCCATGACAGAGTCCTTAGTTCCAAGTCTCGATGGCCACATCTACAGCCTGGAGAACGCAAACAGCGTTCCTCCTCATTCTAGCAGGATTCAGACGCGACAATCAACCTTGGAGCCATGGCAAAGCCCCTGTTCCAAACCTCGACGGTTCACAGACAACCGACAGAGCACCTCCTGGTCTCGTAGAACACGGCTAATGTCAATCCTGACCCCATGGGAGACGTCCAGAGCACATCCTAATCCCGTAGAACACGGCTAATGTCAATCCTGACCCCGTGGGAAACGCCCAGAGCAAATCCTGGTCCCGTAGAACATGGCTAATGTCAATCCTGACCCCGTGGGAAACGTCCAGAGTAGATCCTGGTCTAATAGAACACGGCTAATGTCAATCCTGACCCCGTGGGAAACGTCCAGAGCAAATCCCGGTCCAGTGGAACACGGCTAATGTCAATCCTGACCCCGTGGGAAATGCCCAGAGCAAATCCTGGTCCCGTGGAACACCGCTAATGTCAATCCTGACCCCGTGGGAAACGTCCAGAGCAACCCCTGACCCCGTGAAATGCGGATAAAGTCAACCCCTGACCCCATGAAATGCGGATAAAGTCAACCCCCCGACTCCGTGAAATGCGGATAAAGTCACCCCCCCGACTCTGTGAAATGCGGATAAAGTCAACCCCTGACTCCGTGAAATATGGATAAAGTCAACCCCTGACCCCGTGAAATGCGGATAAGGTCAACCCCTGATTCCGTGAAATGTGGATAAAGTCAACTCTCGACTTTCCCGTCAAAGTAATTCTTTGATTCGGGAGCAAGTCAACTCATCAATCGCTTACGGGTCCTCTCGACTTGTAAGGAGAAAATTCTCTTGTGAGATCCTTACGACTCTCAAGAGAAAACACACTTAGGAATTCTCACGATTGCTAAATAGAAAATACACCTACGGGATCCTCTCGACCCGTAGGGAGAAAATTCTTTATGAGACCCCCACGGCTCATAAAGTTGAAAAAGTCTTAGGTGGCAGATCTTAACCCTGTCTCCCAAGCCATCGTTGCCTCGCAGAGAGGTCAAGGTAGATTTTCTACGGGCCACACTCTCCGACAAGAAAGAAAACAATCACTTATGAGTCCTCTCGACTTGTAAGGAAGAAAATTCTCTTGTGAGATCCTTACGACTTTCAAGAGAAAATACACTTAGGAATCCTCACGATTCCTAAGGAGAAATTACACTTACGAGATCCTCACGACTCGTAAGGAGAAATACCTTTATGAGACCCTCACGGCTCATAAAGTTGGAAAGCCTTAGGAGGCAGATTTGAACCTGACTCCTAAGCCATCACCGTCCTACAAGGAGATCAAAATAGATTATCCACCAAATGCATTTACTAAAAGGGACACACCACCATGAAGCAAAATATGTTTTTTATTCATGAATCAAAATGAATACAAAGCACAATTTATGAAAGAATAAAAAAATACTCTCATTCAGGAGTATGTACAAAAGAAGAATAAAAAGAAAAAATATACAATTCTTCAAGCCGGCGGACGATTTAATAGATTTGCCAGTTCATCCTTTTTCCGCTGGGCCTCGGCTTCATGATTCATTATCGCTAAGAGACGGGCCTCCGCTTGAGACTGTTGGGCCTGGTACGAGGAAAACCGACTTTCAAGTTCCTTTTCGGTAACTTTATGAGCTTCGACCATTTCGCGAGTAAAAATGACGGCTTTATCAATGGCTACCACCTCCCTGATAGCTTCTTGAAGCACTCGCCAAAATTCGTATGCACGAGTGGTCTTGGCCATTTGCGGCGCACCGTTCAATTAGCCCCCGCAAGCTCGTCTTTGCGGCCATGACCTCTGAGCGAAGGCGTGTGCACTTGAGATCATGTAAACAGACCTCCACTCGACGCCAATCCTCGATCCAAAACACGCACAAGCTATTTTCTCTTTCTGGCAACAAGGAAAGTTTTCGTGTTCGTACTTAAAGAAAATTCCCAGGGGTCAAGTATGAAGCTCGTGTACACAGGTGGGATGCACGCACGAATACACATCAAGCAGAAAATGCCAACAGAGAACATTCAACGATTAATGATAAGAGAAAATACATTGATATTACTCTAAAGGAAAGAGATCACCAAACAAGAGATCGGAAATACAAGGGCTAACAAAGCAAAACAAAAAATTTTCCAGCTCCCTCTCCGCCTTCTCCAGCACGTCAAAACGACGGTTTTCGCGAGGAGTCGCTCCCCATCGGTTGACACCGTGCTCATCAGCGAAAGCGGACATGACGGCCCGTCGGGCCCTTATCTTACTCAGCATATGAACTGAATGATCCTTCAGAGCTTGAGTGATTAGACAGGCCTCGTGAAAGCACTCGAGCTTGTCCTCCGCCGCGTCAAGGATCGCCGAAGTCATCTGTAACACCCTAGTTCATTTATACCAATTCTAGTATTCTCTATTTATGTTATTTTCTTGATTTATTGTGTTTTGGGTGCGAATAGTGTATTTGACATCTGTATTTGCATCCGACCCGACCCGCTTGCTGGAAACCCGTTTTGATTCCTGTTTATGATTTATCCCGGCTTGTTATGTGGATCCGTGCACTTTCATTTTTTTTCATATACTGCATACTGGCATTTATCTGGCATCTGCATTTTTAATATAACATTTAAAGTCACATAAAATATTTTAAAAATATATTGCATGGCCTGCATGATACCCCTAACCCCGTGGTAGCATCCGCGCATCTTGTTCTCGTCCCGTTCAGTGAAACGGACATGTTTGGATGACTACGTGCGCGTGTGTGTATCCGTTCATAGGGATATGCGTTTTTTCGTTACCCGGATATCCAACTTTAATTTCGGTCGACATGTCTATTTTTCGTATTTTAAAACTGAATTTTAGACCCGATCCGGGCATATTTTGGACTATGTTTGTATTTACCAGAATATCAAATTTTATTTATATAATATTAATTTTATAAACTGATACAAATTAAAATTTGGTTAACTAATAAAAGATTTTTTTAAATTTAAATCTAAACTAATTTCCTAACAAACTAACAACCCCGTTCTCTCTCTCTCTCCTCTGCATATATATATTTATATATATTTTATTTATTTATTTTTTCTTTCCTTATTTAATACACAGCCTCTTCTTACTTCTTCTTCTTCTTTCTTCTTTCTTTTTCCGGATCTTATTTCTTTATTCCGGTGATCACCGAGGGAGCCGTGCTCGTCGCTGACGATCCGAGTGATTCAGTAAATGTACCTTCCCTGTGTGATCACTCTCTTGCCTTGTCTGGACCCGTCCCGCGTGCCGCGTGTGCGTTGCGACGATTTACCGACGCCGGACGTGCCGTGGGTATCCGTCGCATGATTCGATCGAGGCAAGTTTATTTTGCTACATGCTATGTTACTGTATTTACATATATTTGAATAAATATAGAACTTTTATTTTAAATCATGCGTCCCACATTATCATTTTGCATGTTTCACCGTTTTCGGATATCCGTATGTATCAGTACAAGTTATTTTATATCTAGTGCATGCAAATTTATCTTGATACATGCTAGACTACAATATACTGCACCCAATTGAATAATAACAATTTATATTGTTTAATTGTACATCCCACATTTACCAGTTTATCATTTTACGGTTATATGACATCCGTATGCATCCAAATCAGTATTTAAATAAGTATTCGCATGCTAAATCATCTTGCCACATGCTAGGTATAGTATTATGCATCCATATGAGTAAAATGTTACCCGTTCATCCCATTGTACATCCATACTAAAGTTTTACTGTTTTCGGATACCCGTTTGCATCCATATCATTTAAAATATATATCGTCGTAATATTTCTTATTATTATCTTTAATTAGTTTATAATCTGCATTTATAATGTATACAAAATATAGTTTGAAAATATTATAGTTTGCACATGAAATGTCGTTACAAAGCGGATACGACAAATCTGAAATTTACTGTACACGTTACCTTATAAAATTCATTATAAATCATAGAAAAATTATTAGTATACGTTCTTTAGTTCGTTGCGAAGCTAACTCATAATACTATAACTCTATGGAATATTTACTTGGAAAATAAATTTTTTAAATAATGTAAAATTCAAATGAAAATATCTCTAACTGTTGTCCAGGGAAATTCCAACCGTAAACTTTCAATTTCGAATGTTCATAACTTTTGTAGGAATAACCTGAGATACTTCAACTTATAAAGATGAAAACATTATTGAATTATTTTTTTTTTGGTATAAAACACGTCCCTTTTGGAGAACGTTTGTTCTTTTTAAGCTATTTTACAAATCAGGGTGACGCTGAATTTCTGAACGAAACTTTCTTGTGCATGGTTAATCAATACCACTTTTATAGTTATTAATCGGTTTGAATATGTTATCCGTGTTAATATTATTATATCAATATCTATTTAATAAATAACAGTGCTTGTGTTTTAATATTCAACAAATTTTACCGATTTACAGTTTTATAGTATCCGTCTGTATCCGTACGGTTTATTACATATCTAGTTGCACGCCGAGACCATATTATTTCATGATACTATGATATTAACACCCCATGTTTAATAAAGTGCATCCTAATTAGTATTGGAACTATAAATGTAACCCTAATTGATAATTGTGCATCCATATCATCGATTTTATATCTATTTGCATACCATGTCACATTGCTTCATTTTATTGTTATATTAGTACTCTATACTTGATTTTGAGCACCATACTTACTACAGTTGATTGTGAGTATCCACTTGATACCTGTGCACTACCTGACATGACCTGATATATCACTACTTGACATGTTACCTGATCCTGTTTCTGATGCCGACAATCCTGACATGTTGTCCCGATGGACATATCCTGTTGTCTGTATAGATAAACATGTTCCTGCTCGATCCTGTGTTGGAATTAGCTCCAGATTTATCAATACCCGACTTACACACATAACTTGGGGGTATAGGGAAATCAAGAATGTATCCGAACGTAACTCAAAGGGCTATTACATCTTGTTACCGTGGTCCCGTGGGGTTGAACGGGAAATAGACTCACAGTCTATCATATCTTGTTACCGTGGTCCCGTGGGGTTGAACGGGACATAGACTCACAGTCTATCATATCTTGTTACCGTGGTCCCGTGGGGTTGAACGGGCATAGACCGATGGGTTACGATGAGGATTACATTAATTGATTTCGAATGACTTTAGAGTAGATAGCCCTATAGCGCAGTTTAGACTACTCACTGCACTTCACCCGTTTATATCCTGTTCACTGATCTATATTCATATTACGGTTTACTTGCTACTGATGACTTGTTACTGTTCATACTCGTGCCTGCATGTATTGCTACCTCCTGATTATATTATTGTTGATATTATGACGCACTGACGTCTGGGTTTTGCATGGCCCAGATCCTCTACCTTTGTCGCAGGCTGAGCAGGAGTATTTCCGCCGTCAGGCCGAGCAGTGAGGATCCTGTTAGTATCCAGTTAGTTTAGTTATTTAAGTACCTTCCAGATTGTTATTGTTATTTGGATTTATTGCTTCCGCATATTATTTCTTAACTCGTTTATTCTGGCTCATGGACATGTACTAGATAGTTTATTTTATTTCTACTGTTCTTGATATCTCTAGACAGCCGTAATGTGACTGTGGAGGGATATTTCCTAGCCACAGGTAGCATGGTTGGCTCTGTCACGTGCCTATCTTAGCGCACTCTGGAAAGCGGGGCGTGACAGGGTTTGTTTGGTATCAGAGCCATAGGATTTAGGTTATCGGGTTGATTCTTTTGTAGTTGGGTATTGAACCCAATACACGAAGCAGGAAACCCGTAATTAGGAACATGTCCTGCTACATTGTTATCATGATTCTTGAATCTTATCTTTCTCTTAATCCTTGTCTTGACGATATGCAAACAACTTTGCATCTCGACTTGAAACCTTTTGGTTCTATTGTTTCTCCTTTCCTATTCCTTTGATTCTGATACTAGGATTTGGCGACTTGAACGGAGTTATGTGATTGTACCCATGAACTGCAGCATGGTTACAATGCGGTACTCTATTTAAGTAACTTGGAGTCCTGGTCTTGATTCATTTCCTTGATTCATGGTCGTGAAATTTCCTTGGTTCTCTCAGTTTCATTGCTTACCGGTTCATGTTTTGCAGATTTCTTGGTGATTGATACCGGCAGCTATGATATTGTCTTGGGAATGGACTTTCTCGGCACTTTCCACCCTCACATTGATTGTAGGGCAAAGAAAGTGATTTTCCAGATTTCCAGACATCCGGAGTTTGTTTTGCTGGAAGTAGCAGTTCTGTCGGGCCAGTCGAGTTTAGAGCTAGGCCGACAAACAGGTTCTTTCGATAATGGAAGTTGATAAGGAGGAAGCGCCAGCTGTGGTTCGAGAGTTCATGGACGTGTTAGAGGACATCTCAGGTTTACCGCCAAAACGAGATGTGGAGTTCACGATCGATCTTGCTCCTGGTGCAGCGCCAATCTCAAAGGCGTACTATCCAATGGCACCAGTGGAGTTGGAAGAAGTCAAGAAGCAGGTTACTGAACTGCTAGAGAAGGGTTGGATTCGAAGCAGTAATTCACCTTGGGGAGCTCCAGTTCTTCTAGTCAAGAAGAAAGATGGCACAAGGAGGATGCACATTGATTATCGAGAATTAAACCGGGTGACTATTAAGAACAAGTACCCGATCCCTCGCATTGGCGAATTATTCGAGTAACTCAGTGGCGCTAGGGTATTCTCGAAGTTGGATTTGCGATCCGGATATCATCAGGTCCGAGTTAAATCAGAAGATATTTGCAAGACTGCGTTCCGAACTCGGTATGGACATTACGAGTATTTAGTGATGCCATTCGGAGTCACGAATGCACCGGCGATATTTATGGACTTGATGAACCGAATCTTTTCACCATTTTTGGACCAGTTTATAGTGGTGTTCATCGATGATATTCTGGTTTACTCAAAGAGTATTGAAGAGCATGCGCAACACTTGAAGATCACACTGCAGACATTGAAGCAAGAAAAATTGTATGCAAAGATAAGCAAGTGCAAGTTTTGGCTTGAAGAAGTAAAGTTTTTGGGGCATGTCGTATCTGGAGATGGAATCGCCGTTGATTCCGAGAAGATTGCAGCAGTTCAAGATTGGCCGATTCCGAAGAACGTAGCAGAGATCAGAAGTTTTCTTGGACTTGCAGGATACTACAAAAGGTTCGTGGAGAATTTTGCTCGTTTGGCTGAGCCTCTAACCAAGCTTACGCGTAAGGAAGTACCGTTTGCATGGACGGATAAATGTGCGTCAGCTTTTGAGGCGTTGAAGCAAAGATTAATAACCGCTCCTATTTTGACCGTACCAGACAGTTCCGGAGGATTGGTGATTCACAGCGACGCGTCTGGGAAAGGTTTGGGCTGTGTTTTGATGCAGCATGGGAAGGTTATAGCTTACGCATCGAGACAAGTTGGAGATCCATGAGAAGAATTACCCAACTCATGATTTGGAGCTAGCTGCTGTGATTTTCGCTTTGAAGATTTGGAGACACTACTTATTGGACGAAAGGGTCGAAGTATTCACCGATCACAAAAGCCTAAAGTACGTGTTCACACAGAAAGAGCTTAACATAAGACAACATAGATGGTTGGAGCTGATGGTTGACTATGATCTTGATCTTAAATACCATCCGGAGAAAGTTAATGATGTGCCGGATGCGCTTAGTCGGTTGCCAGCAATTCGGATGTTGACTGCACAGAAGGAGCTTATCGAAAACTTTCGGAGATTCGAGTTGGAGATCGTGCCACAGCATTCTTCGGGACAGTTGATGCAGCTGCAAATACAATCGTCGTTGATCGATAATATTAAAGCAGCGCAGTCACAGGACCCAAGATTGCAAAAGTTTCGAGAACAGGTTGAAGCTGGACTTCGAACGGACTTGTTAATCCATGAAGATGTTTTGTTGCGATATGGTAGCCGTTTGTGTGTGCCAAAAGGAGCATTCGTGAAGAAGTGATGAAGGAGGCACACAGTTCCGCGTATTCCGTACATCCAGGAGGCACGAAGATGTACCGTGATCTACGAAAGCATTTCTAGTGGGAAGGCGTGAAAAAGGAGATTGCTCGTTTTGTAGCGAAGTGCTTGGTGTGTCAGCAAGTTAAGGCTGAACATCAAAGGGTTACTGATTTATTGCAACCACTTCCGATTCCTCAATGGAAGTGGGAACATATAACCATAGATTTCGTAACAGCTTTACCGCGGAGTCCAAAGGGCAACATTGCAGTTTGGGTGATTGTTGATCGATTGACGAAGATAACTCATTTCATACCATTTCGAGTTGGTCAATCAACGGAAGCGTTGGCAGAACGGTACATGCAAGAGATTGTGAGATTGTATGGAGTACCTGTGAGTATCGTTTCCGATCGTGACACCCGATTCTTATCACACTTCTGGAGGAGTTTACAGGAAAGTTTGGGGACGCGATTGAAGTTTAGCACAGCTTATCATTCTCAGACAGATGGCCAGTCGGAGAGAATGATCCAAACTCTTGAAGACATGTTGAGAGCTTGCATGTTAGACTTCAAGGGTTCATGGGAGGATCATCTATACTTGGTAGAGTTTTTTTTTACAATAACAACTTTCAGGCGGCTATTCAGATGGCTCCATTCGAAGCGTTGTATGGTCGCAAGTGTTGTTCACCTGTTTGTTGGGACGATGTTGGAGAACGAAGATTGTTAGGACCGGATCTTGTCGTGCAAAATGTAGAGAAAGTTAATACTATCCGGAAAAGCATGAAGGCAGCACAGGATCGGCAGAAGAGTTGGGCAGATACATCGAGAAGACCTCTAGAGTTCGCTGTTGGTGATCTTGTATTCTTGAAGATATCACCGACTAGAGGAGTGATTCGTTTTAGGAGTCGAGGAAAGTTTAGTCTTCGATTCGTGGGGCCTTTCGATATTATTGAGCGTGTTGGAAAAGTGGCTTATCGATTAGCGTTACCACAATCTTTGGCGAATGTTCATGACGTGTTTCATATATCTCAACTCTGTAAGTATGTTCGAGATGAAACATACGTGCTAGATCATTCAGAGTTGACTGTAAGGGAGGATTTGACCTAGGAAGAACGACCGATGTCGATTGTTGATCGGAGAGAAAAGGTCCTTAAAAACAAGGTTATCCCTCTCGTACTTGTTTCTTGGGGAAATTACTCGCACGGGGAACGACTTGGGAACGAGAAGACGAGAATCGACAGAAGTTTCCACACCTGTTCTTGTAGATTCTTAATTGTTCATCTTTTTTTGTTTTGGGAATTTCGAGGACGAAATTCTTTTTGTAGTTGGGTATAATGTAACACCCTAGTTCATTTATACCAATTCTAGTATTCTTTATTTATGATATTTTCTTGATTTATTGTGTTTTGGGTGCGAATAGTGTATTTGACATCTGTATTTGCATCCGACTCGACCCGCTTGCTGGAAACCCGTTTTGATTCCCATTTATGATTTATCCCGGCTTATTATGTGGATCCGTGCACTTTCATTTTTTTCATATACTGCATACTGGCATTTATCTGGTATCTGCATTTTTAATATAACATTTAAAGTCACATAAAATATTTTAAAAATACATTGCATGGCCTGCATGATACCCCTAACCCCGTGGTAGCATCCGCGCATCTTGTTCTCGTCCCGTTCAATGAAACGGACTTGTTTGGATGACTACGTGCATGTGTGTGCATCCGTTCTTGGGGGTATGCATTTTTTTGTTACCCGGATATCCAACTTTAATTTTGGTCGACATGTATATTTTTCGTATTTTAAAATTGAATTTTAGACCCGACCCGGGCATGTTTTGGACTATGTTTGTATTTACCAGAATATCAAATTTTATTTATATAATATTAATTTTATAAACTGATACAAATTAAAATTTAGTTAACTAATAAAAGATTTTTTTAAATTAAATCTAAACTAATTTCCTAACAAACTAACAACCCCGTTCTCTCTCTCTCTCTCCTCTGCATATATATATTTATATATATTTTATTTATTTATTTTTTCTTTCCTTATTTAATACACAGCCTCTTCTTATTACTTCTTCTTCTTCTTTCTTCTTTCTTTTTTCTGATCTTGTTTCTTGATTCCGGTGATCACCGCCGGAGCCGTGCTCGTCGCTGACGATCCGAGTGATCCAGTGAATGTACATTGCCTGTGTGATCACCCTCTTGCCTTGCCTGGACCCGCCCCGCGTGCCGCGTGTGCGTTGCGACGATTTACTGACGTCGGACGTGCCGTGGGTATCCGTCGCGTGATTTGATCGAGACAAGTTTATCTTGCTACATGCTATGTTACTGTATTTACATCTATTTGAATAAATATAGTACTTGTATTTTAAATCATGCATCCCACATTATCATTTTGCATGTTTCACCGTTTTCGGATATCCGTATGCATCCGTACAAGTTATTTCATATCTAGTGCATGCAAATTTATCTTGATACATGCTAGACTACAATATACTGCACCCAATTGAATAATAACATTTTATATTATTTAATTGTACATCCCACATTTACCAGTTTATCATTTTACGGTTATATGACATCCGTATGCATCCAAATCAGTATTTAAATAAGTATTCGCATGCTAAATCATCTTGCCACATACTAGGTATAGTATTATGCATCCATATGAGTAAAATGTTACCCGTTCATCCCATTGTACATCCATACTAAAGTTTTACTGTTTTCGGATACCCGTTTGCATCCATGTCATTTAAAATATATATCGTCGTAATATTTCTTCTTATTATTTTTAATTAGTTTATAATCTGCATTTTATAATGTTATACAAAATATAGTTTGAAAATATTATAATTTGCACATGAAACGTCGTTGCAACGCGGATACGACAAATCAGAAATTTACTGTATATCTTACCTTATAAAATTCATTATAAATCATAGAAAAAATATTAGTATACGTTCTTTAGTTCGTTACGAAGCTAACTCATAATAATATAACTCTATGGAATATTTACTTGCAAAATAAAAATTTTAAATAACGTAAAATGAAAATGAAAATATCTCTAACTGTTGTCCAGGGAAATTCCAGCAGCTAACTTTCAATTTCGAATGTTCATAACTTTTGTAGAAATAACCTGAGATACTTCAACTTATAAAAATGAAAACCTTATTGAATTATTTTTGTTTTGGTATAAGACACGCCCCTTTTGGAGAACGTTTGTTATTTTTAAGCTATTTTACAAATCAGGGTGACGCTGAATTTCTGAACGGAACTTTCTTGTGTATGGTTAATCAATACCACTTTTATAGTTATTAATCGGTTTGAATATGTTATCTATGTTAATATTATTATATCAATATCTATTTAATAAATAACAGTGCTTGTGTTTTAATATTCAGCAAATTTTACCGATTTACAGTTTTATAGTATCCGTCTGTATCCGTACGGTTTATTACATATCTAGTTGCACGCCGAGACCATATTATTTCATGATACTGCGATATTAACACCCCATGTTTAATAAAGTGCATCCTAATTAGTATTGGAACTATAAATGTAACCCTAATTGATAATTGTGCATCCATATCATCGATTTTATATCTATTTGCATACCATGTCACATTACTTCATTTTATTGTTATATTAGTACTCCATACTTGATTTTGTGCACCATACTTACTACAGTTGATTGTGAGTATCCACTTGATACCTGTGCACTACCTGACATGACCTGATATATCACTACTTGACATGTTACCTGATCCTGTTTCTGATGCCGACAATCCTGACATGTTGTCCCGATGGACATATCCTGTTGTCTGTATAGATAAACCTGTTCCTGCTTGATCCTGTGTTGGCATTAGCTCCAGATTTATCAATACCTGACTTACACACATAACTTGGGGGTATGGGGAAATCAAGAATGTATCCGAACGTAACTCAAAGGCCTATTACATCTTGTTACCGTGGTCCCGTGGGGTTGAACGAGACATAGACTCACAGTCTATCATATCTTGTTACCGTGGTCCCGTGGGGTTGAATGGGACATAGACTCACAGTCTATCATATCTTGTTACCGTGGTCCCGTGGGGTTGAACAGAGCATAGACCGATGGGTTACGATGAGGATTACATTAATTGATTTCGAATGACTTTAGAGTAGATAGCCCTATAGCGCAGTTTAGACTACTCACTGCACTTCACCCATTTATATCCTGTTCACTGATCTATATTCATGTTACGGTTTACTTGCTACTGATGACTTGTTACTGTTCATACTCGTGCCTGCATGTATTGCTACCTCCTGATTATATTATTGTTGATATTATGACGCACTGACGTCTGGGTTTTACATGGCCCAGATCCTCTACCTTTGTCGCAAGCTGAGCAGGAGTATTTCCGCCGTCAGGCCGAGCAGTGAGGATCCTGTTAGTATCCAGTTAGTTTAGTTATTTCCGTACCTTCCAGATTGTTATTGTTATTTGGATTTATTGCTTCCGCATATTATTTCTTGACTCGTTTATTCTGGCTCATGGACATGTACTAGATAGTTTATTTTATTTCTACTGTTCTTGATATCTCTAGACAGCCGTAATGTGACTGTGGAGGGATGTTTCCTAGCCACAGGTAGCATGGTTGGCTCTGTCACGTGCCTATCTTAGCGCACTCTGGGAAGCGGGGCATGACACACGGATGAAGGGGTATATCGGCAAGCACAGACAGAAAAATCATCTGGAGCCAAATGGAGCCCATGGGAAGAGGAGAGCCCCGACGAGTCAGAAGCTCATACATCACCTCGTCACATTGAGCGTCAGTGAGGAGGGGATCTGCCAGCCGCGCAGCGAAGCGAGGGATTATCTCCTCAATGGGCACCTCCCATGATTGCCAACGAGTGTGGGGACGATTGCAAGCTATAGCAATTGATCGGTTTCTAAAAAATGATCATCTTAAGGTATAAATAGGTTTCTTTGTGAGGAAAGGAAGAAATGCATGGTTTCAAGTTATAAAGGGGAGCATTTAATGCTATGCACAAAAAATGTTCTGCATGTTGGAACTATTCTCAAAACCCGGAAAAAAGGGGAGAGCATTGGAAATGAAAAGCAATAACACAATGAAATCAGATAAGGGAAATGAAACGTCCCCATCAAGCAGAGCCCCGCATGCGCAACACGTAAGCATAAGCCATGATTGGAAGATAAAACGACACTGCACATACATAACAGAGAACTGGGCTCTGAGGAAGAGAATTAAGAAGGAAGAAGATGAAAGAGTGTAGGCGCTTCTGAAGAGACCCTTGCATTTATAGGATGTAATGGGAAACTGTTCGTCTACCCCCTTCTCTAAGCAAATCCAATGGCCACAAAGATTACAGCGTTGCACTCACGTGCAAACACGTGAGAACAATGCTGTGGGGGCATTTGTTCCTCATAAAATACAAGGAAAAACCCCAAGGGAGGACCTAAGTTCAGAGAATTTTATTCTCCCACAAAAGCACATAGGAATTTAATTCCTCCAACAAAGATAAGGTTTAACCCTTAATATAAGAACTTAGATCTTCTTCATGGTTGAAGATCTGCAGAAGCAGATCTCCCCATAAGTTGAGAATTTAATTCTCATCGGGGAGATTCTGCCATGCAGATCCAAAATTTAGAGGGAGAACTGAGTTTAAAGAATTTAATTCTTCCAAATATATAGGAATTTAATTCCTCAAAATAAAATTAGGGTTTAACCCTATAAAAGAATTTAATTCTTAAACAAGGGACTTTTCATGCACGTAAAAAGATCAAGTACCCAACCCGATCACGTGGCAACACGTGACCCTCCCCCTCAATGATCAAAAAAGGATGAATGAGATGGGGTCACGTGCTCCCACGTGACCCTTGGATAAATCCCTCAAAATAAAGAGAACTGAGCCAAGTCAGAACAGACTTTGGGGCGCCCTCACGTGTCCCCACGTGACCCCCTAACAAATACTTTAATATCCAGTGCATGGATACCCATCACGTGCCCACACGTGATGTCCGTGAAGACTTAAGTGTTTAACACTTATTTGAATATTCTGAGAATAAAATAAAGGAAGCTTACCCCAATCCCAGGGCACCTCACGCGTCCTCACGTGAGCGCTTCATTTTTCTAGTGTTTAACACTTGAGCATTTCATCCATAGTGTTTAACACTATTTTAAATGCATCACGTGGGAACACATGACCGCCAGATATGTGCTAGTGTTTAACACTATTTTCAAACCAGTCTTAGCCTAAATTGGTTAAATCTTCCAGAAGCAAGACTCCCCTTTTGACTGAGCCTCAAATATACTCTTGTCTTCCAAGATTGATCATCTCATATGGTATATGAGTGCTCAGCACTCAATAAAAGGTAAAAATATGGTCAGAACCCAGACCCATGCTGAGCAATGCTAAATAATGGGGGGCTGAGCCCAGACAAATGTTCAACAGTCCAAACAAAAGACCAACATTTCAAACCTAATTGGACTTAGCCCAAGTTGGCCATAAGTCCTCAATTCATATTTAACTGAGCCCATGTGCTCATAATCTAATCAATTGATCTTAGTCCCAAATTGGACTACAGATTTCCCAATCAACATTGGTTCACGGGTACATCTTCTCACTCCTTTGATATTTGTCGTTGTAATCCTTCAACGTCTTCAGAGAGGTGACGGGTCTCGATAACCAATCATTCCATGGACTGTGGGGTCCTTAAACTCATGGACTATGATGTTCTTAAACTTTATAGACTATGACGTCTTTAAACCACGGACTGTGGGGTCCTTAAACTCATGAACTATGATGTCCTTAACCTCGGACTGTGGGGTCCTTAAACCCATGGACTATGATGTCCTTAACCTTTACAGACTATGATGTCTTTAAACTGGACCACCATGTTCTTACACTGGTAATTGACCGCAAAGTCCCTAAACTAAAATAATAGAGCCCAAATGCTCTTTTGTTGGATCTAAATGATCCTGTTAAGTAGATCTTAGTCTAAAATTAGACTAATGTATCCTTAACAAATGGTTAAGTTGACCTTAGTCTAAAATTAGACTAACGTGTCCTTAACAAACCGTTAAGTTGATCTTAGTCTAAAAATAAACTAACGTATCCTTAACATATGTTTAAGTTGATCTTAGTCTCAAATGAGACTAACGTATTCTTAAACCCAACCCCAAGCCCAAATCTAAGAAAATACGAATTTGGACTAATCCACGCCCTACGGGCGACAACATATATTAGTCTCCGTATACAATCCACGGGCAACCAAAAAATAAAACAAACACCCACGACACGAAGTGACCATCTGGAGAAGGAGAAAGTGGTTACTGCGATGCGGTAGCATAATTAACTGCAGGGGCTTGCGCCTGCAGGGAAGAGCGTCCCCACAATCAAAAACCCCTCAAATGAGGGGGAATCTGACAAAATCTGCTATATCGGCCGCATCCGTTTAAACCTTCGATACATGGTGTCATAATCAACTTGGCATCTTCGAAGAGGTGGACGGATAGCACCAATTAGCATCTGCCCCCAAATTCAGGCAAGACGAACCTACGCGGTCGCGTCTCTGTGTTCGGAGGAGAACACTCATTTTGGTGGAGGAAAATTTTGATTTTTCCATTGCAAAATCCATTACTCACTTCATCAATCCAAATTGGCAACTTCATTTACCTTCATCCAATTCATTGGGTGCCTTGAGACAAAGTATTCCACACTCTCTCTATTTCATTCTTGTACATGTCGGCTAGCAAACTTCATGTCCGAGTTGCCTCGGTTTTGAGGCGGGAGCCCGTATAAAGATTCGTTGACGTGGTGCCACTTTGACGAGGAGACCAGAGAGCGGATTTCATCGGGGCAGCCGCAACAAGCTAGGGGAGGGGATTGAAGACCGAAGGACACGGATCGATCGGTATAATCTCTGAACTCTCTTTTTAGATTGCTAGTTAACGGTTAATGGTACGATCCGGGTGATTGGTTGCAGTAGCACCAAGTTATAAAATTTTTGTTCCGCATTTGGCCTCGGATTGACGGCCGGGGCGCTGCCGTAACCCAACATAGTATCAGAGCCAGGTTATTAACCGTAATCTAGCTTGTTTAGACAATGTTAACATATCGAAATCGAATAAAACCCGATACACCGCCCCTGCACATTCCTTCTCTGTCAATTTCAAAAGTGTCTTCAAAAATTATTTTAACAAGTGCAGAAGACTACTGACATGACCATAAGACCACACCCCAAAAACGAGACCGCCTCGTCGGATTTTGGCCGAGCCCCAGGCTGGAAAATCCGATGTCGCCGGCCCCTTCTTAGCCTCTGGGTTTGGTTTTTTGGGTGTTGTCTGGTCTCTGGAATCTATGTGCAGTGGTGTTGTTTGTTTAGCCCAATTTGGATATGGTTTTATCAGGTTGTTTGGGCTATTCCGGGGTTATTTCGAATTCGATATTTTCTAACATTGTATAAAGTTTGCAGTGCATTACATTTCTATCTGTGACCGTGAATTTCATTTGATCAGTAAATCTTGTCTAATCGCTATAGCTCTTTTAGACGGGTTTGTGAACGTGACATTCACATTGATGTTCTGTGTTGTGCTGTGTTGCTGCGGATTTGTCGTGGTGGATAGCTTGGTGCAATATTAGTGTTTTTTAGTTTTATTTGTACATTTGATATCGCGGGGCGAGCATCCGACATGTGGACTGCCGTCACTGCCTGTTTGTACATTATTCTTTTGGGGCACGACCGGGTTGAGGTCGATGTACCCGTTGTACATATTTTATTTTCTGTACTAGGATTACCCCGCTGTGGAGTGCACGGATAGCCGGGTCCTAGAGGGCAACGGGCCCACATCTCATGGCTTTGAGACGGAGGGGGTTTCACTCTAGGATTGGCGGGCTATTCGCCGCACTCGTAGGGGGTTCAGGTTGACCCAAGGAGGGGTGCTCAAGTTACCGGATTCCGTGAAGTGCTGGGTGGTCCATTCATTTTGCTGAAGGTGGCTGCCTCGCTTCAGGTTTTGGCGAGTAACTTGCCGCACTCGTAGGGGTCTAGGTTTTCTTTGCACAGGATATCCACACGACCAGGGGAACGTCGGGTTCCTTTTGCAGCTGAAAGGAAACCCGGGGCTCCCAGATTATCTGTATTGCTCTGTGATGCTTATTACTTTTCTGTGATATTGCATTTATCACGTCTGGAGCGATTATTATATATTGATATATATACTAGTAGATGTTGTATATGTTTTACACCCGCGCTAGTCCAGTCCCCGCTCTGTCGTTAGTTAAGTAACTTAACGGGTGATGACGAGACTCTGTGGCGATGCGGATGGCATATACGTACATCATATTTTCGTTTCCTTTTTGTGTAATTAATTGATGGGACTGCATTGATTCGGATCAATGCAAGTAAAACAAACCTATTCGATGTTGTTGGAACCAATTTTAAAAACTGACATTACAGACGTACGCTTTTGCTTTGCACAGTGGTATTCGGTTATGAATATCCAGCACCTCATTCGACGAGGCAAGGGCTGAGATCCCTTCATCGGGAATGACCCCTTGGGCAGAAGTTTGCGTCAACGTAATAACTTCACTATAGTCGATTACTTTTTGCTTTGCATCGTGGTATTCAGTTGGAATATCCTGCACCTCATTCTACGGGGAAAGTGCCGAGATCCCTTCACCGGGAGTGACCTCTTTAGCAAAAATTTTCGCCACTATATATTTATAAAAACAATTGGATTCTTTCAACGATATCAAGTTCATTACGTTAAAGGTTTTTCGCCAAAAACCAGCCGTAGCCCTCCGTCATTTCAGAAAAGCAGCGCCTAGTATTCATGCTATGTTTGTTAGCTTCCGTCAAGGCATAGTGTGCGGTAGCTATGTGTTACTTTTCTGTAGCATGGATATGCATTAATCTAGGACAGTCGTGCAGCCTTGTTGGCATCCGTCAAGGGCGAGTATGAGTGGGTCTAAATTAATCAGGACAATGACGGGCTGAACTTGACTTGCAACTTATGATTTTTTGGCATCCGTCAAGGTCATAAGCTGCTTGGGGTAAAAATCACATCGGGAGTTTCAAACATACAGGAAACTTGCCAGGCTTGCGCATACCTTCTGGAGTGTGGTGACTTGAGTGGCTTCCATCAAGTTATCATGCGATGATAGTTGGATCCCGATTCCCACTGATGAGTTGGTTTACTCCTCGGGTGATTCCGACTAATTCTTCTTTCAGGTTTGGAGGAGAATTTGAGGATACAGTGGGAGACATTCAGGTTAGAGCGCACGCAGAGTGTTTCCTTTTCTCTCTCTCTTTGGCTACGACTATGGCCCGACCCTAGACTATGACCCAGTAACCAAATTAACCGAACTTTCTTAAAACACTGGCCTTTAGATTGTCTGAGTTGCATACATCATTGCCACTCCTTCTTTTACCCTTTGCATATCTCCAGAACACCCCGTATTACTTCGAACATCCACTTCCATTGGATAAATCCATCGTACGGTTATATACGAACTCGAAGGAACTTTTTCGAGGATGGATTCTGGTTCTAGAGAGATTGAATAAGGTTTATTCAGTTGTCTTTTATCATCACTTTCTCTCAGGTTGCGAGTACTCCTAGGATTAGGAGAGTACACCTATTACGCTTATTGGATAGTCTTCTTCTAAACCATAGGCTGGTGCCGAACGGTTGGGAAGGAAGAAAACCATTTAGCCTAACGATGGTGTACAGAAGGAAATGAGTAAAGACAAATAAAGGGATTTGGAGAGATGGCAAAGAAATATACGGTTATAGTCATGAATCTTGATAATGGAAGAGGCATTACTAACATTTTGATGTTTCAGTTTCACTATGCGTTGTTAATAGAAAACTGATTTCCCAATTAGATACTTACTCCAGGGTATGTATTTACCAGGTCTGATTCTCATATCTGTATGGTTTTACAGATGATAAGTAGGAGTAAGTTATTGGGAATTAGGTGACTATCCTCATTATATCGGAATTCGTTGTAATTGGTGATATTTGAGGAAATCGCCTGGGTACAGTTTTCAACCTAAACGCACAGGGTTTGAGTTATTCAACTCAGTGGACTTGTACAAAGTATTGTATGTTGTCTAGTGTCCATTAGGACAAAGGGGTTGGTCCTCGTACTATATTCTGTTTACTTATGACTTCTTAAGTTTTGGACAAGTATTTCGTAGAAATACAAGGTCCAAGTTTGAGAAGTTATAGGTACAAGAATAAAGTAGAGAACCAGGTGTCGCAAGTATCGGGATTCTTCAAGGTGATCGAATATGTAGATACTTGTATGAGGTATTCAGTTGATAGTAATGGTTTTGAGAAACTTGTTTCTCTTTCAGGTTACTCATAATTGGACTCACTCCTAAGTTGAGTAATGCTGATCGGCCTCTCTCCATTTAGTTGACATGCGCTGGAGACAGCTGCATGATTTGAATTTGGTTCTAATTAAATTAGTGTCTTTGTTTATATATTATATATATATATATATATATATATATAATCAATTTATATCTTAACGATGTTAAGGTATAGGGAGTCGTCCGGCTGATGCTTAAAACCAGAATCCGGATAAACTCAAGGCACGTTTCAGTAATGGCTGTTTGTGGGTTATCCCGGGCTTTGACGAGGGTTAACTTTCTATCATCTGGAAGATCAATAGTGATATTGTTCTTGACTCGCCACAGTTTTAGTAAAATGGATTTTTTTTCAGAAAACAGTAGTGAGAGTATGGTAGAACTGGAAGTGATTCCAGAACTGCAAACGATTACTGAAAATTTAATAGGACCTAAAGATTCAATCAGGTTTAACATTCCATTAGCCACTCCGCAGATATGGTGGGTAACCTCAGGCACCCGAGAGGTACTCCAGTAGCCTCAAGGACGGTGACAGGGAGGTTCTTGTTTACCCAGACTTGACACTACCGTTGTTCCAGACTATGAGACCCGGCAGGAAGATGGGTATAGCGTCGTTCTAAACTAGCTTTAGAAGTGTACGTGTATATGACTCTACCAGAGGGTTGTTGTGGTCAGTGGGAGCAGCGGAAGCATAGTGGACAAGTAGCTTATGTCTATTTATAGACTAAAGCAGATATAGCGGAGATAGATCATCTAATTTTTGATGTGACAGTCATAAGTTTTTTGACTTCATCAAAATAGGAGATGGATCTGTTAAGAAGGTAGTAGGGTGTGATGTTCTGGTATTTGGATGACATACACAGAGTAGGAAGTGAAATTCCTATACCACGATCGGTTTTATTGTGGTTGTCACACAGTGGTTTCTTCACATAGGATATGGATATTATATCAGGCGTTCTGGTTGCTAGATCTATAGTTTTAGATCTAGATTTGGTAAGTGTCCCAATCTGGTTACTTAGATAGTGTTCTAAAAGTGTTTTAGAATGGATGACTCCTGGCATGGTGGTGTACCTGCAGGTGATGGAGTCACCCTCTTTAAAAGTGTCTTACAGACTAAAGGGGAGAGGGATGTGCATGATTGGCATATCACTTGCTTAGGCAATTGAGTCGATCATAAGATGTCAAGTACCACACCAGATGTTGTTTTTGCACTAGATACAATAAGTTGAGATATTAATCCAATCCTGGAGAAACGTTCGGAAGCAGTTTTAGAACATAAGTGGATGTTCTAGGGATTTGATAACGGCAGTATCCTTCGGGAGACGGTTATCATTCCAAGCTTCCAAGGTGACCTGGATGACAGAGTGACTGTCAGAGTTATTGTTTTCCCTCTGACGAGGGGCAGTATTTTGGATAGGTGGTCCAAGCGGATACTGAGGGAGGCATGGCACATGATACTGATTAAATTTAGTTGACGATATAGTCTAAGAAGTTTGCTGGATTTGGAGTTCATTTGCGAACTGGGTCCCATTAGATATCCAGACATATTCTAAGACAGGTATTGCTCATTTCGGGAGATGGCTTTCTCCGTGAACTTGAGATTAAGAGAGACATAGAAAGAAACATCAGAGCGGATACACTCACTGAGGCTATTTCTCGAATGCAAGAGTTTCACAAACAGGCTTTGTGAGACTGCTTAGTAGAGAAGTTGGGTGTTCGATATCATACGGGCTGTGAGTATGCGACATCGCAATAATTAGCCTTGAGTGCAAGTGGGAGATTGTTAGATGTAGTGCCCTCAAAGTCAATTATTGGATCGCGGGTACATGATTGCAATGATTGAGGGAGGACATATACCAGTATGACATTCTTATTCGAGATGATAGTATGCTATCTGGTTTGTCTTTATCATCATGTACATGTTGATAGAGCCCATAAGATTCTTGCTTGACAGCCAGCAGTATGATGGCGATCATATACGTGGGAGTTGGGGTCTATAAGCACATCCTTAATGTGTCCCTAGTCGTGGGAGTTTCGAGACTGGGCATCGATACTCCAGAGTAGAATAGTGTATACAGTTCGAGATCCCGACGAGGGGCGGTGGCCGGTCTTACAGGCCACTGGTGTCAGTTAGTTCACCTAAGATGTATACAGGTGCTCATTCGGTTATGAGTACACCGGACAGGACTCGCCGGGAACCTGCTAGTTGGTATTATACCTATTGTCAGATAGCAGTTCCCAGGTGACATGTGTACAGGTTAGTCTGTTGACCTGAGATCGTCATTTGTCTCGTGTGAATTCCCACCATGCTTTGATTACTACCCTACAACGGCTCAAAGGAGTTGTGCAAACAGGTTTTAGTTGGGTACAGTCCCGAGCCACATGGAGGCAGTGAGCGGATCGTCGGGGATTCGTCTCTCTCGGTATTGGGGGTTGATGTCGCACAGTGCACGGGTGGCCATCACCAGAAATCCTTGGCCAAGGTAATCGATAATTACTGATTCGGATCAGTAGTTTCTCAGGTGGTGATGGGCTTCATACCGACACGAATTATCGCGTTATTAGGGGTTTGACTTTATCCACCCCCTAGACTCGATATGCTATACTTTTAGACGAACAGACCGGACTGTACGAATATTGTCACTGTCAGGCTCAGTAGGGTTTCAGGATGAGTTCGCTCATCAGCTTCCCTTTCGTTTAATACATGGGCAACTGTTATATACAGCTAGTACCACTGACGTGCTTGTGGTTAAACCCACTGCCAGTGTATTGATGAGTCATTAGAGTCCCCCATAGACAGTTTCCCAAGTTCGGGCGAAACGTTGCAGAGGCCGTATGGTTTTATGGCAGGGGTTCGAACATGCACGTGCACTTGTGCACGTGTCATGGTTCGGACAGATAATACTAGTGGGTTTTGGTTTAAGCCGGATCCTAGTATTATATTGTGTAGGTATATTTTTGTCTCATTGCATTCGTATTCGATCGGAATACAAATGCGGGTATGTATATACTGTTGTGGGGTAATCCTATAATTCGTTACGGGGTTATTTTTGAAGTTGCCAGTTTTTCTCCTCCCGATTAAACATTAGATTTAATATTTAATTATTGGTTCATGTTTAAGTTTCTTTTTTGGCCTTTTCCCTTTCTTCCCACTGTGGCCGAAACCATGAATGTGATGGGCTTCATTTGAATTTGTTGATGAGGTGTCTATTTCGCATTTAATAGGCATGGTTTAGAGTTGGCAGCATGAGCATTTTGGTGGGGGATGGGCTCTTGATGATTAAAAGGTTTTTGCTTACACTCACCATTGATTTTTATGGTCACCACCTCATTCCCACAAAAATCCCCAGTGAGCCAAAATTCTAGTCGAGCTCATTTTGGTGGAGGAAAAATTTGATTTTTCCATTGGAAAATCCATTACTCACTTCATCAATCCAAATTGGCAACTTCATTTACCTTCACCCAATTCATTGGGTGCCTTGAGACAAAGTATTCCACACCCTCTTTACTTCATTCTTGTACATGTCGGCTAGCAAACTTCATATCCGAGTTGCCTCGGTTTTGAGGCGGGAGCCCGTATAAAGATTCGTTGACGTGGTGCCACTTTGACGAGGAGACCGGAGAGCGGATTTCATTGGGGAAGCCGCAACAAGCTAGGGGAGGGAATTGAAGACCTAAGGACATGGATCGATCGGTATAATCTCTGAACTCTCTTTTTAGATTGCTAGTTAACGGTTAATGGTACGATTCGGGGGATTGGTTGCAGTAACGCCAAGTTATAAAAATTTTGTTCCACACTTGGTCTCGGATTGACGGCCGGGGCGCTGCCGTAACCCAACATTGATTACTACCCAACCACGGCTTTAAAGAGCCGTGCATATAGGTTTTAGTTGGGTATGGTCCAGAAGCACATGGAGGCACTGAGCGATCGAGATAGGATTCATCTATCCCGGTATAGGAAGTTGATGTCATGCTATGCATGGTAGACTATAAACATAAGTCCCTAGCCATGACGGTTGAGATAAACTGATAAGAGTTATCGGTTGTATCTCAGATAGTTATACGTTTCATATCAGCATGACTTATTGGTTATTGGGGGTCTGGCAGATTTTACCCCAAGACCCAGTATGCGACACTTTTTGACAAAGAGACCGGACTGTACGGTAATTGTTACTGATAGGTTTTGTTAGGTTCAGATGAGTTTGCTTGTCGACATGCCTTTTGATATATACCTGGGTAGCCATTACGTACAACTAGTACCGCTGACGAGCTTGTGGGTTAACCTGTTAGGGGATTGATCTGAAACTGTTTCAGATTCAATCGGATGTGATCCAATAACCTACTCCCAGCGTATTGTTAAGTCTTCAAAGTCCCACACAGAAAGTTACCACGCTCAGGCGAAATGATGTAGACGTGTATATGTGATACGTGCGGCGGTTCGATTAAACACGTGTATATAATACAAGTACATTAATTGTACGTTTGATAATACTAGCGGGTTTATTAAACAGCCGGATTATTAAATCAATTGTTGATTTAATAAAACAAATATTGATATGTATTCTAGTATTATTCCTACACACACTCTCTCAATATAATATGTATGTGATACATATTATATATAGAATATGATATAGACTCTTTCAATCTCAATTAATATGTATATGATACATATTCTCTCTCTCTCTTCCAATCTATGTATATGATACATACAAGTATATTGTATATGATACAATATACTAATGCTTGTCTTATAGTGGCATGCTTGCATGTGGAGGGGTGTGGACAAATGGGGACCACTTGAGGAGATAAGCCTCATTCCCTCTACCTAATAAAAGAGAGAAGAGAGAAAAAGAGTAGAGTTTTGATCATTTTCCCTTCTTCATCTTCTCTCTTATGAGTTGAGAACCAGAGAAGAACTAGAGAGAGAAAGAGTGAGCTTGGGTTCTAAATCTTCTTTCTTTCTCACTCTAGCACTTTGTGAGAGGTAGTTGCTTCACAAAGAAGTGTTCTTTGGTGAAATTGAAGCTTGGGTTGAGTTGCTTTCAAAGTGGATCATCTTCAGCGAGGCATAGTAGATCAAGCTCAATTTCTACACCTCGGAGCTTAGCTTGGATCTTTCACTTGAGTGTGGACACGCTACAAAGGTTGCGACCCCCTCTAAACCCTTAGTATAGCTCTTTGTAGTTTGCAATTGCTAGTATTTTGATAGTTTTGGGTGTAGTTTATGGAGCTATTGTTAGAATTTTTTATTCTATGTTTCCACCGCGGTCTACAAGTGTTGTGACTCTAGCACCACAACCTTACATGATATCAGAGCCGATCCATTTACTACTAGTTGTTTGTGTGGCCAATTGAATAAAAAAACCATTTTGTAAAAACCTAGTTTTCAAATTTGCTAGAAAAAGCTCTCATTTTTGCATGTGCTCGAGCCCCGGGGTTATTGGTTCGGACTAATAACTTAATGGGGCTCGGGTGGAATCCCGAACCCACTCCCATCATGGCTGGTTCAGTCCTGAATTCGGAGCTGATTCAGGGTTAATCCAGGCCCCTAATTCAGCCTTGATTCGGGGATGAATCAAGGCTAAAATGATGGGGGGTTTAGGGTCGAGCCCGAGTTCCACGTTGGGTTCTTAAGTCATTTCAGGTCCTTCGGGGATCGATTTCGTGGAATAATGAAGGAATTTTCGATGCCGATGTGCGCTTGAATTTCGGTTCTTGGAAATTTCAAGCATGCGACCTCGAGAGTTTAAAATTCTTTGGTCACGACTTCAAATTAACTCAATCAAAGTGTTTGATCGAGTTGGTTCAAACATGTATAAAGATATGTGTTGGTAAACGTAGCCTAATTGATGTGTGATTAATTAGACTAGGTTGCACATTAGTTGAATGTGATGTTGGTGTATTATGGTATGGTTTGGATTGTCATTGTGAATAGCCCCTCACGTGATTGTGAATGTATAAAAAAGTTGTAATTTCAATTCATAAATTCTGTGGCTTGACATATGTATTATTCTTTTATTTGGACCTTCGAGTCCTATTTTTAATGTATATAATACAGGTTATCTCGCGAAGAAGTGCTCGAGCCATCGGGTTCTAGAATGCGCTAGGTGGCCCTCTCAAGAAGTTGAGATCGGGTCGCCTCGTTCTAGGATTGGCAGTTGCTCGCCGCACTTGGAAAGGTTTGTAGTTTTGTTGATCCTTGTGGAGAAGTGCTCGAGCCGCCGGATTCTAGAATGCGCTAGATTCCCCTCTCAAGGAGTTGATACCGGGTCGACTCGTTTTAGGATAGGCGGGCGGATCGCCGCGCTTGTAGGGTTTTTGGTTTGACTATGTCAGGGCTATTCACAGGACTATGGAATGTTGCGTTTCATTTGCGGCTCAAGCAAAACGCTAGATTCATAATATATCCGACTATTCCATATTCTGTGATGTACTGCATGCATGTAATGTGATTACTTGCCTGTGATGTATAAATATATAAATAAGTATTTCTACATGATTTATCAAAAGCTTTGCATCCGCCCTGCTGCTAGTTAAGTAACCTAACAGTGAAGACCCGATACCCCGTAGCGATTGCAATTGACATATAAAAATATTCTATTTTCTTTTTCCTATCTTGTTGTTTGGTGTGATAGGAACTTACAAGATTAAACTACATTAATGTGATTAATGTAAGAAAAAAACCCTAATATGATGTTGTAGGAACCAATCTGGTTTTTCAAAACAACTAAGTTTTTAAATCACTCGGTTCTTTCAATAATATCAAGTTCATTACGTGAAAGGTTTTTCTCAAAACTAGTCATAACCCCCCGTTATTTCAGACGAGTAGAGTACTAAGTATTCGTGCTGCGTTTGTTGATCTTTAGTCAAGACGTAGTGTACGGTAAATAAGTGATACTTGTCTATCTCATACGATGAGATTGGTTAGGACAGTCGTATGTGGAGGAACTCTAGCACCCTTGGATGTATTTTAAAATTACGGCACAATAGGTTTTCAAAATTCAAAAGAGCTAAAATTCCAAACAACCAAGAATCATAACCATAGACTACTAAACTAGCAACTAAATCATGCAAGGTTAGAACCATAGCTATCCTTGTAACATCTTCAAGTGCTCCAATTGGTGTTGGGCTCCTTGTAGGCTCCTAGTGGTATGAACAAGCTTGATAAAGACCTCCTCCATCATAGATGATCCACCTTGAGAGCTCCAAGTGTTTGGCTCCAAGGTTCAATCATGAAGCTAACTAGATTAGATAATTTGCTAGGTTACCTAATCTAGTGATGTAGTTTAGCTCACTATAATTTTCATCTCCTTTTCTTTTCTTTTTCCTTGATCTCTTTTTGCTTTTGAAGAAGAGGAAAAAGAAGAGGAATTTGAGCTTGAAGAAGAAGAAGAAATATGGACATATTAGTTAATCATTTAGAAAAATGGTTGCTAATATATTTCATTCTCTACAAAATCGTAGCCCTTAGATCTTATCAACCATCCAAGTGTCCACCCTCTTCTTTTCGCTCCACTTGTCACCAAAGTGAGAGTGAGCATGAATATGCTCATCTCATGAAACGACATAGTCTAAAGAGAACCATAGAAAAAGAAATTAATAATTACTATATATATAAATATGCAATATAACATATTAATATATATATGTAATCCAATGTATTTAAAATACATAAAACTGGCATAAATTAATAGTAACAAAATACCAGTAAATACATATATAAATATATGTATTAATATATTAAATCGATACTCGATTTAATATACGTTTTTCCAAAAAGACCGGATAGTATTTCCAAATGTCCGATTACCGTCAGTGTATGAAATACACTAGTTTTAATAGAACTCAAGCACGTACCTATGTACCGCAACTACATCGTTTCGCCAAAGTAGAAAACCTTATGTGTGGGACTCTAAAGACCCGTCAATACGCTGGAAGTGTGTTTAACCATAAGCACGTCAGCGGCACTAGTTGTATGTAACGGCTACTCAGGTATTGAGCGAAAAGGAGGATCGACAAACAAGCCCGTCTGAACCCCTACTGAGCCTGTAAGTCACATTTACCATGAAGTTCGGTCCGTTCGTTTGAGAGTATCGTATATCGGGTCTAGGGGTGGTTAAAGTCAGACCCCTAATAACGCAATAGATCGTGTCGGTATCTAGCCCAATACCATCCGAGAAACTACTGACCAGACTGTCAGTAAATCTCATCTGCCATGGCTGTGGATTTCTGGTATTGGTCATCGAACACTGTGCAGCATTGACTCCCTATACCGGGAGAAACGAATCCCTTCTATCACCCACTGCTTCCAAGTGCTTCAGGATTGCACCCAAAAACTACCCGTTTGCATGACTCAGTAGAGTCGTTGTAGGGTAGAAATCAAAGTATAGTGGGAACACACATGAGACAAATGATGATGTCAGGTTAGCGGACTACCTGCATTAATGTCACCAGAGAACCGCTATCTAACGTTAGGTATAATACCAACCAGCATGTTCCCGGCGAGTCCGTCATGTCTAACTCATAACCCAATGAGCACCTGTATACAATGTTTGGTGACTGACTAACACCAATGGCTGTGAGACCGTCCATCGCCCCCTGTCAGGGTCAAGAAACGTATACACTAGTCTAATCTGAAATATCGATACCCAGTCTAGATATTCCCATGACTAGAGACATTTAAGGACGTGCTTATAGATTACCTAATCCCTACAAGTCTAATCGCCGTCAGAACGCTAGTAGTCAAGCAAGAATCCTACGGGCTCTATCAACATATAATAGTGATATGCTACACCACACAAGATATGTATATGATGATGAAGACAAACCAGATAACATACTATCATCTTAAGTAAGTCTGTTTTACCCGTATAATCCCCCCCTCAATCATCATAATCGTCTACCTGCAATTACAATAATTGCCTTGAGGGTACTATATCCAATAGTATGACCTTATTGATCTTTAGTTAAGGGTTGTGCAGGTAGATCTAAATTAATCATTAAATGACAGGTTGAACTTGACTAGCGACTCTATGATTTGTTGATCTTTAGTCAAGGTCATAGGTGTTAGATATAGTGCGCTTAAGGCAGTTATTGTAATTGCAAGACGACAATTACATAATTGAAGGAGGACCTATACGGAGACAGTCTTACTCGAGATAATAGTATGTTATCCGGTTTGTCTTTATCTTATATGTGGATATGTTTTACACGTTATCACGTATCGCTAATATATGAGATGAAGCCCTTAGGATTTTGCTTGACTACCAGGATTAATGATAGGGATCATACTAGTTGGACCTGGGATAGTCTATAAGCAAATCCTTAAATGTCCCTAGTCATAGGAGTATCGAGACTGAGCATCAGTACTCCAGTTTAGACTAGTGTGTACGTTTCCTGACCCTTGAAGGACGATAGTTGATCCCACAACTATTGGTGTTTGACACCGAAAATTGTATTCAGGTGCTTATAAGTGTGTGAGTTACACTAGACGGACTCACCGAAAACTCCTAGATGGTTTATACCAATGTCAGGTAGCAGTTCTCTAGCGACGATAGTGCAACGCAGTCTTTCGACCTGAGATCGTCATGGTGTCTCATGTGTGTTCCCACTATACATAGATTACTACCTTACCACGGCTTTACCGAGTCGTGAAAACATGTTTTAGTTGGGTATAGTCCCGAAGCACATAGAGGTAGTGAGCGGTCGAAGGGTTTCGTCTCTCCCGATATAGGGAGTTGATATCGCACAGTGCAGGACATGGCTATAACTAAAAGCCTCCTGTAAATGGTTCGTGCTCGCTGGACGAGTATTTAAAAACCTTTGCGGAAGCGGAAAAACGAAGGGATCCAAGTGAACAAGACCGTCTAACCTAGAATCTACCATAGACTATAACTTGTAAACAAAAGAATAGAACAAGGAGAAGATATAATCTTTGATGCGACTTTATTTTCTCCAATGGTTGAACTCCAGATTCCGGCTAAGCTCCGAGTGCTCCAGATCATGCTTAATCTCCGATCAGCTCCATCGAAAATGATCCACGCGAAGGCCACCGGTTCTAGCTTCAACATCAACACCTTGATGTAACTCACACTCCATGGTTGCTAGACATGATATGGTAGGGATGTAGAAAAAGTAATGAAACCTTAAACTCTCATTTTCTTTTCTTTTAGCTCTTCTTCTTTCTCTTTGTTCTTGGATGAGAGAGAAGCATGGTGCAAATGAAAACCATGGTTAGTAGAAAAGAGTAGAAACTCTTTTCGCAAACCATTTGCTTTATCTTTCATCCAAGTGTCATGAATAAATAGATGAGTAAGCAAATAATAATCCCCCTCATCACATATCATGCAAAAAGAAAAAGAATAAAAAGAAACTACATATTCATTCATAATTACATTACACACACATGTATAAATATATATAAATATACATGACATGTAACATGCACATAATATGCAACAAAGTAAAAGAGAGTGTGAATAATACAATAATACTAGTTTATATATGCATCATCATATATAAGTAATATCATTAAAACAACACTTTATTCCATGACCTGGTTCAATCATAAACCGGCCAGTATCATCTGTCCGATTAATATAAATAGTATCACATACACATGTTAAATTGGACCCCGCACGCATCGCCGTACGTGCAATACATAATTTCGCTAGAACGGGGAAAATTCTCTGTATGGGACTCTAAAGACTCGACAATACGCCGGCAGTAGGTCATAATCATATCCGATTGATCCGAAACACTTTGAGATCAATCCTCCACCGGGT
Organism: Agapanthus africanus; assembly: GCA_030015575.1. Taxonomy (NCBI): domain Eukaryota; kingdom Viridiplantae; phylum Streptophyta; class Magnoliopsida; order Asparagales; family Amaryllidaceae; genus Agapanthus; species Agapanthus africanus. Next base: position 1,048,877 of record JASDDO010000150.1, on the reverse strand, counting down.
TAATCTACAAGCACGCCAGCAGCACTAGCTGTGCGTAACAGCTACCCAGGTATTGAACGAAAAGACTATCGACAAGCAAGCTTGTCCGTACCCTGTTAGAGCCTATCAGTGACATTTACCGTACAGTCTGGTCTCTTTGTCTAAGACTGTTGCATACCGAGCCTGGGAGGTGGAAACCGTCAGACTCCCACTAACCCGACAAGTCGTGCTGACGTCAAGCTTATGTCCATATGAAAAACTACTGATAACACTTATCAGTAAATCTTGTTTGCCTTGGCCAAGTACTTATGGTCATAGCCAGCTGTGCACAGTGCGACATCAACTCCCTATACCGGGAGAGACAAATTCCCTTGACCGCTCATTGCCTCCATGTCTTTCGGGACTGTACTCAACTAAAACCTGTTTGCACGGCTCTTTAAAGCTATGGTTGGGTAGTAATCTAAGTACAGTAAGAACACACATAAGATACTATGGTGATCTTGGGTCTAGGGACTATCCTGTACTCATGTCACCAGAGAACTGCTATCCGACGATTGGTATAATACCATCCAGGAGTTCTTGGCGAGTCCGTCAAGTGTAACTCATCCAATGAGCACCTGTATACAATCATCAGTGTCAAACACCAATGGCTATGAGATCAACCATTGTCCCATATAGGATCATGAAACGTATACACTAGTCTAAACTGGAGTACCGATACCAAGTCTTGATGCTCCTACGACTAAGGACTTTTAAGGATGTGCTTATAGACTACCCAGGCCCCACTAGTATGATCCCTGTCATAATCCTGGTAGTCAAGCAAAGATCCTATGGACTTTATCATCATATAGTAGTGATACGTTATAGCAAGTAAAATGTATACTTATGAATGACAAGTACAAACCAGATAGCATACTATCATTTTGAGCAAGACTGTTCTTGGTATAGGCCCTCCTCGAATTCAATAATTGCATTCCTGCAACTATGATAATTGCCTTAAGGGCATCTATATCCAACAATCTCCCACTAACACTCAAGGCCAATTATTGCGGTATCGCATACACACATCTCATATGCTACTGCATACCCAACGTCTGTACTAACAGTTTTACAAATTATGCTCGAGAAACAACTTCAGTGAGTGGATCCGCTGCGACGTTTCTATCTGTATCACTTTGAATCTCAACTTCACGGAGATCAATTTTCTCCCGAAATGAGCGATACCTACCTTAGAACTTTGTTTGGATTGCTGATGGGACCATGTTCATAAATGAATGTATTTATCCAGACAATTTCTTAGGATGTATCCTCTGCTGAGTCAAAATCAGCATCCAACGCCTTGACTACCTTGGTATCTCGCTTGAAACTCTTCCAACATATTGATTCTCATAAGAGGGTAAACTAATGACTCGTTACAGATACTCTGTCACCCTTGTCATCACAGAAACTGGAATCGGTAATCGCATCTCGAAGGAGTGTACCATTACCATACACCAAGAACATTTCATATATTCTTCACTTCTTACTATGTTTCTCCAGGATTGGATTAATTTCTGTTTACTACACCAAGTGTAAAAGCAATATCTTGTCTGGTATATAACATCGCATGATTGACCACACTGCCGAAGCATGTCGAATGTCATTCATGCAAGTCCCTCTCTTTATCAACCCCGAGACATCTTTTTAGAGAGGGTGACCCCATTACTCGCAGATATATTACCTCACCGAGAGTCCTCCATTCTAAGCCACTTTAGAATTGTGTTAAGATACATGAATTGGGACAATCCCAAAACCCATACTATATCTAAATCTATAGACGGAATCTATGATATATATATATATAATCTATAAGGGAGAAACAGTGACAACCAATGTTTGACCGAATTGTAGTATATGAATATCACTTCTTATCAAGAGTATGTCCTCCACATCAGTATGTAGAATCTGACAATACTCCTTACAGCTTTCTTACAAATACCCGGCCCATCTCTAATTTTGATGAAATGTAAGTCCACGTTACCTCTCCCGGTTCTTTCGGGCTTGCGGAAACGGTGAAAAACGATTTTTCGGGTTATGGTAACATGGACTATAAAACACGGATCTTTGCTAAACAACACACTAGAAACTAACAAGAGCTTTACCTACTCGGTTAGGGGGTTATACCTCAACTTGAACTCCTTCTCTTGGACTCCTTGTGGTGGTCGGATGGTTCTCTCCTCGTCGCCTTCTCTTGCCGAAGATGGATCCACCTGAGGGTCTCTACCTTGAGCTCCTTCCTCGAACTTGAGGAAACTAAAGTGTCCGGCTTGCTAGACCTTCAACCTTAGGATGAGTAGAGAGTGGCTTTGGGTGTTTTATCTCAAAGGAAATGTTTCTCAACACATGAGATGAATTTTCCTTGAGCTAGAGGAAAAGGAAGAGGAAGAGATGAGAGAGAATGAGAATGAGATTATGATATGAAAATAACAACCATATCACATATATGTGAATTAATAATTAACAATATTAATCAAAATGAAAAAGGTGATGGTTGGTTTGATATGACCATTATCATTTCACATTTAATGTGTTTTGCAAAGATCAAAGAGCATCTTTGCTTGAAATGATGATGGTCAAAGTTTCAACCTTGGTCAACAAGTCAACCTTGGTCAAAATGTCAACAACCCTAACCATAACTCAATTTCCTTTTAATTAACATTATTAATCATAATTCACATGTTCATTAGGGTTTGGTAAACGACAACTGTCAACTGTGCACACACACCCGTACCAAAAGCCTAATGAGAATCCTCTTCCTCTGCCTTAGTCAACTGTGCATACACACCCGCATTCGTGTTCCGAGGAATACGAATACAATAAGATAAAACTAACCCCAAAGCATATACTAGGATCTGGCTCAAACCAGAGCCCGCTAGTAATGACTGTCCGGACACCAAACGTGCACAAGTGCGCGGATATGAACGAACCCTGTCGCAAAACCATGCGACCTCTACTCTGTTTTGCCCAAAGGCGAATAACCCTCTGTGTGGGACTCTAAAGACTCGACACTACGCTGGCAGTGGGTTTAACCACAGACCGCAAGCGGCACTAGCTGTACATAACGTCCCCCAGGTAGATGCCGATAAGAAGACTGATGAGGCGAACCCATCCGAACTCCTACAGAGCCTGTATGTGACAATCTCCGTACAGTCCGGTCTGTTCGTCTGAGAATATCGCATGGCGGGCCTAGGGGGGTGGTAAACGTCAGTCCCCTAATAGCGGTACAAGTCGTGTCGGAGTGTAGCCCAGAACACCCTGAGATAACACTGGAAACCTTCCAGTATATCTCGCTTGCCCTGGCCAGGGACGACTATGTGTAATGGCTCTTCTAGACACATCGCGATATCAACTCCCAATACCGGGAGAGACGAATCCTATCTAACCGTCACTGCCTCCAAGTGCTTCGGGACTACACCCAACTACTACCTGTTTGCATGACTCCTTTGAGCCGTGGTAGGATAGTAATCAAAGTACAGTGGGAACACACTCGAGGCGAAGTGACAGTGTCAAGTCAGCGGACTAAGCTGTACTCATGTCACCTGGGAACTGATAACTGACGATAGGTATAGTACCAACTAACAGTTCCCGACGAGTCCTGTCCAGTGTACTTGTAACCTAACGAGCACCCACATACTATCTCAAGTACGACGTACTGACGGCTGTGGGACAGACCGTCTCCCATGCTGGGATGAGAAGCGCATACGCTAGTCTACTCCAGAGTATCGATGCCCTGTCTCGATAGTCCTACGACTAGGGACCTGCATAAGGATGTGCTTATGGATTACCCAGCCCCCACGAGTGTGACTGCCATCACAACGCTGGTAATCAAGCAAAGATCCTAAGGGCTCCATTAATGTGTATAGGCGATATGTTAAAAGAAACACATGTACACACATTGAAGTAGAAACAAACCAAGTAGCATACTACTATTTTGAGTAAGATTGTCTATACAATGGTGAATATCCCAAGCTTCTATTAAGTAATATACAAACTAGTATGATACAGTAATGGCCTCTAGGGTATATACACTAACAATCTTCCACTTGCACTAAGGCCATGCACTGGCGTATCGAAGACCTATCATCTCTATCAGCCGCTCGAACTGAGTCTGTGGCAAGGCCTTCGTGAATGGATCTGCAGTGTTATCTTCTAATGCAACCCTTCGAACCTCGATCTCCTGGCGATCCACAATCTCCCTGATCAGATGATACCGCCTTAAGATATGTCTGGATTTCTGATGGGACCTGGGCTCCTTTGCTAAAGCTATAGCCCCGTTGTTGTTGCAATACAGAGGTATTGGATCAACAATGGATGGAACCACCTAAAGTTCTCTCAAGAACTTCCTCATCCAGACGGCTTCTTTTGCGGCATCAGATGCAGCGATATATTCCGCTTCCATTGTCGAGTCAGCAACGGTTTCCTGTTTGGAACTCTTCCAACACACCGCCCCTCCATTGAGGGCAAAGACAAAACCCGACATGGACTTGGAATCATCCTTGTCACTCTGGAAGCTGGAGTCAGTAAAGGCCTCAATCTGGAGGTCTTTTCCGCCATACACCAAGAACATTTCCTTAGTCCTTCTCAGGTACTTGAGAATGTTCTTTACCGCTATCCAGTGCTTCTCCCCAGGGTTAGACTGATACCGGCTTACCACACTCAGTGCATAAGCTACATCTGGTCTGGTACACAACATCGCATACATTATAGAGCCTACCGCAGAAGCGTAGGGTATAATAGACATGCGATCCCTTTCCAAATCAGTCTTGGGAGACATCTCTTTGGAGAGGGTGATACCGTGACAAGCCGGTAGATTACTGCGCTTGGAATCTTCCATACTGAATCTTTTCAGTATGGTGTCGATGTACCTGGACTGTGAAAGTCCTAATATCCTCTTGGATCTATCACGATGGATCCGGATCCCCAGAATGTAAGAGGCATCACCCAGGTCTTTCATGGAGAACCTGTGTGACAAGAATCCTTTGACAGATTGTAGCATAGGAATGTCATTTCCTATCAAGAGAATGTCATCCACGTATAAAATGAGGAATACGACAGTTCGTGCTACAAATCTACTATAGATGCATGGTTCATCTGGATTTTTGATAAAGCCAAATTTTTTGACCGTCTCATCAAAACAGATGTTCCAACTCCGCGATGCCTGCTTTAGTCCATAAATGGACTTAAGCAACTTGCACACATTTCCACTGCTCCCACTCTGAATGAAACCCTCTGGCTGGTCCATATAGACACACTCCTCTAAATTTCCATTTAGAAAAGCGGTCTTTACGTCCATCTGCCGAATTTCATAATCGTAGAAGGCAGCAATGGCAAGAAGGATCCGAATGGATTTCAGCATAGCCACTGGAGAAAAGGTTTCGTCATAGTCCAAACCAGGTCTTTGACGAAAACCCTTTGCAACAAGTCTAGCTTTATAGGTCTCAACCTGTCCATCTACACCAATCTTCCTCTTGAAGATCCACTTGCATCCTACGGGTTTTACCCCATCTGGAGCAACGTCCAAAGTCTATACTTTGTTGGTGTACATGGATTCCATTTCGGTCCGCATTGCATCCAGCCATTTTACCGAGTCAACGCTCTGAATGGCCTGCTGGAAGGTAGTCGGCTCATCATAATCAATGATGCAATCATCTCTATCCCCGTCTATGAGAAAACCGTAGTATCTCTCGGGCGGATGAGATTGCCTACTACTCCTGCGGAGCGGTGCAGGAATGTCCTGTTCTTTCGAACCTTCTGGTTCTACTAAGCTTTCAGTAACAGTCTGTGGTTCTGGAATTTCTTCCAGTTCTATTGCGCTCCCACTAATTTCCTTTTCTAAGAACCCGTGTTCTAGAAAGTGGGCATTACGAGAAACAAAGACCTTCTGTTCTTCTGCGTAATAGAAAAGATACCCCCTGGAGTTCTTTGGGTATCCCACAAACTTGCACAGTACTGAGCGTGCCTCGAGTTTGTCTGCATGCTGCTTTTTGACAAAAGCTGGACATCCCCAGATCTTCAGATATTGAAAATAGGGTTTCTTCCCACTCCATATCTCATATGGTGTGGTAGGCACAGTCTTAGTCGGAACTCGGTTCAAAAGGAATGCAGCTGATTCTTGCGCATATCCCCAGAATGATCGCGGCAACTCAGCGTTACTCATCATGGAACGTACCATATCCAATAGGGTTCGGTTCCGTCTCTCCGATACACCGTTATGTTGATGAGTGTATGGAGGAGTAAGCTGAGAGAGAATTCCATTCTTTTTTAAGTAATCCAGGAACTCGACACTTAAGTATTCACCACCTCGATCAGATCTTAGTGTCTTGATACTTTTGCCTGTTTGTTTTTCTACTTCATTCTTGTATTCCTGGAACTTTTCAAAGGCTTCAGATTTATGCTTCATTAAGAAGACATGTCCGAACCTTGAAAAATCATCCGTAAAAGTAATGAAGTAAGAATAATCGCTTCGTGCATGTGTAGACATTGGACCGCACACATCGCTGTGTACAAGCCCTAAGAGCTCGCTCGCTCTTACTCCGTGTCCAGTGAACGGAGTCTTTGTCATCTTTCCTTTGAGACAGGATTGACAAGTTGCATATGAATGATATTCGAACGGATCCAAATATCCTTCTGTATGTAACTTCGTCAACCTTCTCTCATTGATGTGACCCAGTCTATAATACCATAAGAAAGCATGATTGATTTCTGGAGACTTTCTTTTGTGTGTATTCTGGACATTGAAAATCTGTGGTTGGTTTAATACGTATATACCATTGTTTAATGTACCCGACCCAATCAAAACTTGATTAACGTGAATGTTCACAATATTACTTACAAATGCAAATTCATAACCTTCTTTAGATAATAAAGATACAGATATGATATTACAGGTTGCATTGGGTACAAAATAACAATCACGCAAAACCAAAATATGTCCATCAGACATTCCCAGGTGATAGTCCCCCACGGACTCAGCATCCATGCCAGCTCCGTTTGCAACTCTGAGGGTCATATCACCTGCCTTCAAAACCCTACGCCTTCTCAGTGCCTGCAAAGAATTACAGATATGAGATCCTGATCCGGTATCCAAAACCCAGGAAGTAGAGTTTATTGAAAGACAGTTTTCAATAACATACACACCTGAAGCCGAAGCCGCAACTTGCTTCGGATCCTGGTTTCTGGCCTTCCAAGCCCTGCAATCCTTTTTCCAGTGTCCACTCTTATGACAGTAAAAGCATTCTTCCTTTCCCACAAGCTTTCCCACTACCTTTGTTGCCTTTGTCTTTCCCTTCGTATCTACTTTACTAACACCGCCCCTTGCTTTGGCGGGGGCTTTCTTCTTCTTTCCCTTGGCTTTCGCCTTGAACTTAGAAGAGGAAGATCCTCCTACAAACAAAGTGGATGTTTCCCTACCTTTCTGTAGGATGCCCTCTGCACTCCTCAACATATTGAGGAGCTCCGGAAGTTCAACCTCTTTTCCTTGCAAGTTGAAGTTCAGGATAAACTGGGCGTAAGTGGAAGGAAGGGACTGGAGAATCAAGTCCGTATAGAGCTCGTTCTCTAACGTGGTCCCAAGGTCCGCGAGCTCTTCAATGAAGCCAATCATCTTAAGCACGTGTTCCGCTACCGATGATCCGATGGCCAATCTCGTCGAAAACAACTTTTTCGAGACTTCGTATCTGGCGATACGGGATTGCTCTCCATACAGTTCTTTTGTATGAAGAAATATGGATTCCAGGTCCATATTCTCGTGCCTCCTCTGATGTTCATTGTCCATAGAGGCAAGCACGAGGCACTTGGCCTTTGCGCAGTCGATCTCCTATGTCTTACGGATTTCCTTATCCGCGACGCTGGGGTGGGACCTGGGACAGGGGGAGCTTTGGTTGTAAGAAGATACCCCAGCTTGTCGTAAGTGATTGCCATTTTGACATTCCTGAGCCAATCTTTGTAGTTTGACCCTGTCAGTATATTTTTATCGAGTAATAACTTAAGTCCAGTCATGTCGATTGGTCGCTGCAATTAGGAGAGAGAGAAGAAACACTATAGCATGATGCTCTTGCAAGTTTAGAGTGGTTTTTAGTTTGTCTAAATAGGATGGCTCCCACTGTCTCTCGAATCCCTCCTCAAACCATAAAGGAAGAATTAGTCGGGATCAATCTCACCGTACAATACTTGCTTAACCGTTCAGCCAGGCCAGTGTCGATACTTTGAGGGAGATTTTCCAACGCTTTCGCGAAGTTCCTTAATTAAATAACCACTTTTCCCTGGGGGCGTAGCCCCGCTAACACCTTTCTAGACACCTACTAGGTTTATAGCATTGATCGTTAAGTGAGAAATTTCCCGAGGAGTAGCATATACTCACAGTAGGATCGGGATCCAAATATCATCGCGTGACAAAACTGAAGGAATCCTACCAGAATCATCACACTCCAAATGGTATGCAGCGCTAGCAAGTTTCAGTTTCTTTTGAAACTCCCGATGTGGATTTTTGCCCTATGCTCTTATGACCTTGGCGTGAGGTCAAAATGTCATAAGTCACATGTCAAGTTCTACCCATCATTATCCAGGTTAATTTGAACCCACCCGTATCTACCTTGACGTAGGCCAAAATGGCAGTACGGCTGTCTCAAACCAACGCATTCTATCTATGCAACAGATAAATATCCGGCAGCTACCAATCACTATACCTTGGCGTGAGGTCAAAATACATAGCTTGAATACTACCGAATATTTAACTGAAATGATGGAGGGCTACGAATGGTTTTGGCGAAACCGTGAACGTAGTGAACTTGATATAATCGATGGAACGAGATAACTTTTAAAAGGAGTGGTTCAAGCTCCGCATTTAAAAGTTGGTTTCTGAAAAGAACCGAGTGGTTTTAAAAGTGTTTCAACGACTTTTACTTGGTTTATTTTCTTGCATTAATTTTAATGCGTCCCATCATTTAATCCTACCATTGCAGAAAACAACGAAAATATGACGTACGCTTATGCCATCCGCATTCGCCACGGGGTCCCGTCATCACCCGTTAGGTTACTTAACTAACGACAGAGCTGGGACTGGACTAGCGCGGATGCAAAACATAAGCAACGTCTAAATAGATATCATATATAGATATATACACATTCGTCAGATGCAATGATAGCCATTCCAGATCACAGATGAATACATTGGATATACTAGGAATCCGCATTCCGTTCGAGCCTGTAACGAAAAGCGGATTACACGGTCGCGATGAATAGCTAATACCCCACCCTAGACCCCTACGGGTGCGGCAAACTACCCGCCAAGTACCCGAAGCGAAGCAACCTCCCTCAACGACGTGAGTAGGCCACTCGGCACTTCGAGATACCCGGTAGTTTGTGCACCCCACCTTGGGTCTATCCTAGGAGCAAAAACAGTAAAAAGAAATTATACAATGGCGGCTACAACCTCATCCCGGATGTGCGGCCATCCAAATAATATTACATCAAATTTGCATATTACATGAATTGAAAGATAAAGAAAAAACTCTCATCTCACAACCCCCGGCTATTCATCCGCGACAATCCAACGAATTCATATACACATACTATCAACATTACAGATCACAGATATGTATAACCCCTACTAATCGACGTATAGCGATTAGCAGACGTTCAACACATATATAACATTACAGATACAACCCATTAGCCAAAGTCTACAGAAAATCGATCAAAATACGGATTTGTAACCACCTAAAAAACAAATTTGTTCTCTGGAAATTCTGGGCAGAAACAAACTATCCTAAAAATCACAAAACACCAATACATGAACACTGCAGGAGAAACGATCCACGGCCGAGTCAACTCGGCCGCGGATCCGCGGCAGGAGCAAGCTCATGCCGCGGATCCGCGGTGAGTTGGTCGACTCACTGGATCATTTTTCTTGCTTGTTCTGTAAAAACCCTGAGCCGATTTTTAGTACATGATTTATTATTTTTGGAGCAGAAATAAAAATCGGCAGAAACTTGAGTTTTTCGGGGTGTTTTGCGGTTTTTCGTCCGATCGAAATTCTAGATACTTTGCTAACATGCTATGGTGTGTTTAGCTAGGCTCTGATACCACTGTAAGTCCACGTTACCTCTCCCGGTTCTTTCGGGTTTGCGGAAACGGTGAAAAACGATTTTTCGGGTTATGGTAACATAGACTATAAAACACGGATCTTTACTAAACTACACACTAGCAACTAACAAGAGCTTTACCTACTCGGTTAGGGGGTTATACCTCAACTTGAACTCCTTCTCTTGGACTCCTTGTGGTGGTCGGATGGTTCTCTCCTCGTCGCCTTCTCTTGCCGAAGATGGATCCACCTGAGGGTCTCTACCTTGAGCTCCTTCCTCGAACTTGAGGAAACTAAAGTGTCTGGCTTGCTAGACCTTCAACCTTAGGATGAGTAGAGAGTGGCTTTGGGTGTTTTATCTCAAAAGAAATGTTTCTCAACACATGAGATGAATTTTCCTTGAGCTAGAGGAAGAGGAAGAGGAAGAGATGAGAGAGAATGAGAATGAGATTATGATATGAAAATAACAACCATATCACATATATGTGAATTAATAATTAACAATATTAATCAAAATGAAAAAGGTGATGGTTGGTTTGATATGACCATTATCATTTCACATTTAATGTGTTTTGCAAAGATCAAAGAGCATCTTTGCTTGAAATGATGATGGTCAAAGTTTCAACCTTGGTCAACAAGTCAACCTTGGTCAAAATGTCAACAACCCTAACCATAACTCAATTTCCTTTTAATTAACTTTATTAATCATAATTCACATGTTCATTAGGGTTTGGTAAACGACAACTGTCAACTGTGCATACACACCCGTACCAAAAGCTTAATGAGAATCCTCTTCCTCTGCCTCAGTCAACTGTGCATACACACCCGCATTCGTGTTCCGAGGAACACGAATACAATGAGATAAAACTAACCCCAAAGCATATACTAGGATCTGGCTCAAACCAGAGCCCGCTAGTAATGACTGTCCAGACACCAAACGTGCACAAGTGCGCGGATGTGAACGAACCCTGTCGCAAAACCATGCGACCTCTACTCTGTTTTGCCCAAAAGCGAATAACCCTCTGTGTGGGACTCTAAAGACTCGACACTACGCTGGCAGTGGGTTTAACCACAGACCGCAAGCGGCACTAGCTGTACGTAACGGCCCTCAGGTAGATGCCGATAAGAAGACTGATGAGGCGAACCTATCCGAACTCCTACTGAGCCTGTATGTGACAATCTCCGTACAGCCCGGTCTGTTCGTCTGAGAATATCGCATGGCGGGCCTAGGGGGGTGGTAAACGTCAGTCCCCTAATAGCGGTACAAGTCGTATCGGGGTGTAGCCCAGAACACCCTGAGATAACGCTGGAAACCTTCCAGTATATCTCGCTTGCCCTGGCCAGGGATGACTATGTGTAATGGCTCTCCTAGACACAGCGCGATATCAACTCCCAATACCGGGAGAGACGAATCCTATCTAACCGTCACTGCCTCCAAGTGCTTCGGGACTGCACCCAACTACTACCTGTTTGCACGACTCCTTTGAGCCGTGGTAGGGTAGTAATCAAAGTACAGTGGGAACACACTCGAGGCGAAGTGACAGTGTCAAGTCAGCGGACTAAGCTGTACTCATGTCACCTGGGAATTGATAACTGACGATAGGTATAGTACCAACCAACAGTTCCCGACGAGTCCTGTCCAGTGTACTCGTAACCTAACGAGCACCCGCATACTATCTCAAGTACGACGTACTGACGTCTGTGGGACAGACCGTCTCCCCTGCTGGGATGAGAAGCGCATACGCTAGTCTACTCCGGAATATCGATGCCCTGTCTCGATAGTCCTACGACTAGGGACCTGCATAAGGATGTGCTTGTGGATTACCCAGCCCCCACGAGTGTGACTGCCATCACAACGCTGGTAATCAAGCAAAGATCCTAAGGGCTCCACTAATGTGTATAGGCGATATGTTAAAAGAAACACATGTACACACATTGAAGTAGAAACAAACCAAGTAGCATACTACTATTTTGAGCAAGATTGTCTATACAATGGTGAATATCCCAAGTTTCCATTAAGTAATATACAAACTAGTATGATACAGTAATGGCCTCTAGGGCATATACACTAACAGTTAAACACTTTGACCGTTGGATCAAAATAGATGATCCATCTTCGTCATGCCTGCTTTAGTCTACAAATAGACTTAAGCAATTTGCACACTATCCGCCACTCCCACTGACTACGACAACCTTCTGGTAGAGTTATATACATGTACACTTCTAAATCCAATTTAGAAAGTCGTTATAGTCATCCTCATGTCAGATATCATAGTCATGAAGACAACAACGGCAAGTTATATCCATATGGATTTTAGCACAGGCAATGAAGTAACAGTATTATCACAATCCATATCAGGTATTTGATGAATACATGATAACTACAAGTCTGGCCTTATTAGGTTAATATCTTTCCATTTGCACTGATCTCGAAAGATCTACTTGCTCCTTATGGGTTTACCCCTTTCAGGGGCACACAACGAAGTGTATAGTTTCTTGTAGTGCATGAAGTCCTGTCACGCCCCGCTTCCCAGTGTACGGGCAGAGGACGCGACGAGCCCGCTACGTATTTACTCCGAAGTAAATACGCTAAGCGTATCTAAGCAATATAAAAATAAATGCACAAGAGACAAGATATAATAAAACAACAACTTTATTTATTCACATTCTTTTTGTACAATACATGGAAAAGTATATACATCTGAAAGAAAGCAATACCTAAAAAGTGGCATAACAGAAAAGGAAAAGTACTGAAATAAAAGTGTACAATGTAGCTAGAGCTCTGGATCGTATGCAAGCTGGTTCAAGTCCTCGCTAGTAGGCTCGATCTCTGGAAGATCCGAATCACCTGACGACATTCAAAGAAGAAATAAAGAGAATGTCGTCAGCAAACAAATCGCTCGGTAAGTCCTAAGGATAAGGGAGAAATAGAATAGACAGAAAGAGAAGGTAGCTTTTAAAGTTGTATTATATGAGTATTTGGGGTTAACGCTGTTGTTTGTAGCTTGGTACAGAAGGATGACAGTGTATTCGAGAGGAGTCTCTGTATGCTAGAGATTAGAACAAACAGAAAGTATAAGGAACCGTTATGCCACGGTACAACAGCAACTGAATATAGCTTAGGTGTCTTAATCTTGCAGTCTCGTGCCACTTCTAACAGCTTCCGTACCAATCTACCCCTTAAACCCCGCGATGTCTTGTATTGTATTGTTTGTGTTTGTAATGTAAATTGTATTATCTTGTATATATGGATGACTTGCCGAAACCATGATATCAGTAAATGGATGTAACTGGAGAATCATGTAAATGGAAGTATATCCATGGTTCGTTCAGTCAATACAGATTAAATAGATATAATATAAGTATTCAAAGATTCGTGTTGGATTGTAGATTGTAGATTATACTTGAATCATATTCAAGTCAGATTATTAATGAGACTCAGTCTGAGTCAGACAATTAGAAAAGAAATTGAAGTCCTGATTGTTTTGATATTATCAGTAACCGCTGCACATGGACGGCAGGATTTATGTCTTTTTCAAAGACGATTACCGTGTTGATAACACCGTTGTTAAGTTGTCTAGCTTAAATAAGCAAGCACTCACTTCTCCGGCTCCCTGAGGATCAAGAGATTGGTCCCGTTTAAACCTATGTTTAATAGGGTCCTTAAGGTAATTTATAGAACTTGAGGGGGTTTTATGTAAAAATACTTTTGTATAATTTTCAAAATACACCCTAAGTATTTAATTATCGTTTTTAGAGTTGTCATAGATGTAGATTTTAAATTTGTGATATTTCTAGTGAAAATATCCTAATTTCATAATATAAGGTATTTAATTGTAACATTGAACTTGTATGGAATTTATGGTATTATAATGTAAAGTGATTCTTATGATTTTTAGAAAAACTGGAATATTTATATTATTACAAAATAGATATTATACTGATACATATATATATTTATATAAAAATAATTTTACTATATATTATAATTCTAGAAATATCATTTTCTTAAGATTTTCGTATTTTAAATCTCTCGAGACCGTATACTCCTTGCGGAGGTCTGCATCTCGCACTACTAAGTCCAGGGATGTGCGATAATCTACACCATCCCAGTCGGGTTCCCCAAAATGGGTTGTAGCGGCACTTTGCAAAGATTTATAAAAATACTTAATCCTTTAGAAAACGGTTTTATTAATTCATGGTATTTATTTGAAATGTTTCGTTTTCCCGTATTCTATGTTCCCGATAGGTATTGTGCTATGTTGCATATGAGTGTTGTGAGAAGGTAGGTCATTATCTCGTGATCTATTTAAAGGTATAGCAAGTTTGTGATGTTTAAATGTCGAAATGAAACTATATGGTATTTTAGTGAAAAAGTACGGTAAAAGTTATAAAATGAATTAGATTGTTGTGAAACTTGATCAACATGTTTATTAATGTTTAATAGTCAACATGTAAGAGTTTTGTGTGAATGTATATAAGAAAATGTTGGATTTTTAGAAAGAACCGAATCGGAAATCGGTTTAACTCCGATTCCGTCGGGTTTTGAAATTTCATATTTTTAGAACAAGATTAGAGAAGAGGGAGGGGGACTTACAGTTTTAGATGTTAGAAGAGAGGAAGAGGGAACAGACGTAACTTCCGGTGTGTCGTTTCGTCGCCGAGAGCTCCTAGGGTTGTCGTCGGAATTTCGCCGAAGCTTTCGCCCTTCGCTACTCCAAAAGTACACTAAGCTTCTAAGAATTTTCTTGAGAGTTTTGTTAAGAATTTTGGAGTGAGGGGGTATGACTAGGGGTTGTATTTATAGGGTAAGGCTAGGGTTTAGGGTAGATGAATGGTTTAATTGAAAAAATATAATAAAATGTAATAAAATGGAGTAATTGGTGTTTTAAAGGGGCTCGGTTACTGGTCCAGGGAAATAAAGTATGAAGGTGTATAAGGGAGACCAAAAGGCGCAACTCTTCAGTTGGCGACTCGGCGGTCCGGCCGGCGGCGGCGGCCCGAGTCGGCCGATCCGCCGGCCGATTCAGCCGAGTCAGGCGGCCGGAATCCTCCATGTCGCTTCATTAGTCCACTGGTATAGTTAGTTTATTTAGTGTAGTGGGGTTTTTGTGAGTTATACACATGTAAACCCTTGGTATTCTAAAAATTCAAAATAAAACAATACTAAAAATAAAGTGGGGTATTGGATTTGAACTCTGGTGCTTTGGTTCAGCAGTGCAAGGTCTTACCAATGAGCTACAAGCTACTTCTTGCTATTAATTAGCAAAACAAATATTTATGGTATTCATAGAAAATGCAAATACCCCAAATATACATTAATTTTTAAACAAATTTTTGTACACTAAAATTGGAGTTGTTACAGTCTACCCTCCTTACAAAAATTTCGTCCTCGAAATTTACAACTTTTATTTGAGGACTAGTTTACAAAGAGGTGAGGATATCTTGCACGCATTTCATCTTCCCTTTCCCAAGTTGATTCTCCTGGAGTGTCTTTTCTTCACATCACTCGAACCAAGTTGACTTCCTTATTCCGAAGTGACTTCACTTTCCTGTCCCGGATCTCCACAGGTTGTTACTCACAAGATAAGTCGGGCTGTATAGTGAGCTCGGAATGATTAAGAACATGGCTGGGGTCACTCACATACATTCTGAGTTGGGATATATGGAACACATTATGCACTCCTTCCAATGAAGGTGGAAGTGCTAAGCAGTATGCCACTTCATCGACTCATTCGAGTATGTTGAACGGTCCAATTTATCTCGGATTTAGCTTACCCCGTCTTCCAAATCGGATCACTCCACGGTTCAGAGATATCTTTAAGAACACGTCATCTCCTGGCTGGAACTCCAAGTGACGTCGCTTTGCATTAGCCCAATATTTCTGTTGATCTTGGGCTATGCGCATTCTTTCTTTCATAGTACGAACCACATCAACAATCGCTACTATCATCTCATGTCCAAGAAGTTCCCTATCTCCGATGTCGTCCCAAGTTAATGGCAATCGACACTTCCTTCCATACAGTGCTGCAAAAGGTGTCATTCCTATGCTTGCTTGGTAGCTGTTGTTGTACGAAAACTCCACAAGATGTAGGTGATATTCCCACGATCCTTTGAAGTCTAACATACATGCTCTGAGCATATCTTCCAAGATCTGAATAGTTCACTCAGACTGACCATCTGTTTGTAGATGATAAGCCGTGCTGAAGTTCAGACTTGTCCCTAAGCTTGCTTGCAGACTCTGCCAAAATTGCGATCGAAACCTGGTGTCACGATCGGAGACAATGCAGACCGGTACTCCATGAAGTCCCACAATTTCTTGTATGAGTTCATGGATATCAGGGATTGTACATATTTAAAGAGTTTAAATCTTAAGTAGATTATTACCTCCATGTACTTCTTTACTAATGTCTCAGTTGATTGGCCAACTCAAAATGGGATGAAGTGAGCCGACTTTGTGAGTCGATTCACAATGAACCATACTGCATCGTTACCGTTTGTGCTGCGAGGAAGAGCAGTCACAAAATCCATCGTGATGTGTTGCCACTTCCATTCTGGGATTGGTAATAGTTGAAGTAATCCAGCTGTCCTGTGATGTTCAGCCTTTACTTGCTGACACACCAAATATTTTACGACACTTCTGGCTACTTCACGCTTCATTCCATGCCACCAGTAATTCTGACGTAGATCTTTGTACATCTTTGTACCTCTAGGGTGTACTGAGTAGGGAGAGTTGTGAGCTTTTTTCATTAACTCTTCCCGAACAGGACCTTTTGGTACACACAATCTGCTGCCGTATCTCAAAGATCCCTCTTCATGGATGATGAAGTCTGTTTTGAGTTCATTCTCCACTTGTTCTCTGATCTTTTGCAACTTAGCATCACTTGCTTGAGCTGCTTTGATCTGATTAACAATGGTTGATTGAACTTGTAAATTCATCAAATTTGATGTGTTACCTGGCAAGACTACTTCAATCTCTATCTGATGCAAGTCTTGTTGTAGCTTCCACTGAGCGGTGAGATGCATTGCTAATAGTTGACGACTAAGAGCATCTGGAACCACATTCACCTTCCCTGGGTGATATTGCAGGTTGATGTCAAAGTCATCCATGAGTTCTAACCATCATCTCTGCCGCATATTCAACTCTTTCTGAGTAAACACATATTTCAGACTCTTGTGATCTGTGTATATGTCCACTCGTTCACCAAGAAGATAATAGCGCCAAATCTTGAGAGCAAAGATGACGGCTGCCAATTCCAAATCATGCGTCGGATAATTGCGCTCATGAGTCTTCAGCTGTCTTGAAGTATAAGCCACAACCTTACCATGCTGATATAGAACACATCCTAATCACTTACCGGATGCATCGCAATGCACTTCGAAACCTCCAGATTGATCCGGTATAACGAGAATAGACGCTGATGTCAACCTTGACTTGAGTTCTACGGAAGCTTGTTCGCATGCTTCTGACCACACAAATTCTTCATCTTTACGTGTGGGCTTGGTCATGTAGGGTTCCCATCGACGGCAGCAAGGTTTCGGGAGGCATCATCCATGCCATTTTTAAAAATTTGCCGTTAAAAGGAACACTATACTAGAATCGTTAACTAGAATATAATAAGGAAAACATATAGTAAACCATTTACTATCTAAGTGAAAAAGGAAATACAACCTTTGTAGATCGGTCCTTCACTTCATAAGCTCCTTGTAGTAGTCCCTTCGCTGAGATCATGGTGCTCCCGGACTCTCGGACGGCTCCATGAGAAGATAGCAACGGTATTGCTTGAAGTCTTCGAGGCCGAAGATGATCTACGTCGAAGGGATTACTAACTCAAGCTACCACTTCACCAAAGTGAACCAAACATCCTATACTAAAGTGCTAATCTAGTAGAGGATGGAGAAATAGGAAATGGGTTCACTTTAGAATCTCTTTTCTCATAATATTTCCTCACTTGGATCAAACCCTAGCAAGCTTTTCTTTTGGAAGAAGAAGATGAAGAAAGAGATGAGAATGAATTTAATCCAAGTGAGTTGAGCTAACCATGGGTGAGTGGGTATCATATACTAACTCATGTAGAGAAATAACCATGGCTATATTATAATGGTTAGGTTAATTAATATCTAAAATAAAAACAAAACTAGTGGACTAAGTCAATGCAACCATAAGCTTCATAAAGCTTCATGCATATGAGCTCATCATCCACTAATTTTAGAATTACTTTAAATTTAAAAAACTAACATTATAATTAGTATGGTATAAGTCTTATACACCCATGTAAGGTGTGTATCAACAACCATGATACAAAACTAAAGAATGCACATTAATATATATCACATATATATTACATGTACACACAAGTGAGAAAAGAATACTTAAGTGAGCCAATGTTAATTAATGTAAATTAGTATATCAAATATACAATTATACAATAAATTATTAAATCAACACTTGACTTAATAATCCGGCTTTATCACATATAACCGACTAACACAAAATGTACCAACTTATCGAATCAACACTTGATTCGATAACCCGACTATATCACATATAACCGGCCGATACAAAAGTCACGAGAATAGAATACGGTATCACATACACGCATTATTCTCGGTCCCGCACATATCACATATGTGCTCCTATTTCGATTTGCCTGAGCCAGTAAAACCTCTATGTAGGACTCTAAAGACTCGTCAATACGCCGACAGTAGGTGATGATCATATCAAGCACCCACAAGCCGTCAGCGGTACTAGCTGGACGTAACGGCTACCCGGGTATTGAGCGATCAGAAGATCAGCAAGCAAGCCTGCTCCAACTCCTGCAAAAGCCTGATAGTGACATTACCGTACAGTCCGGTCTCCTCGTCTGATATGTCGCATATCAAGTCTAGGGGTGGTAAACGTCAGACCCCAATAACCGATAAGTCATGCCGATATGAGGCTCATAACGGGTCGAGAAACTACTGGTAACACTTACCAGTAAATCTCTAAACTAGCCCTGACCAGGGACTTCCCTGTTATGGCCAATCGAGCACAACGCAACATCAACCCCCAATACCGAGAGAGATGAAACCCCTCCTATAGCTCATTGCCTCCATGGGACTCGGGACTGTATCCAAAAACCACCGTTTTGCACGCCCTCTTGGATGTGGTAAGGTGGAAATCAAAGCACAGTGGGAATCACACAAGACTCTATGACGATCTCGGGTCTACAGACTAACCTGTACCAGTGTCACCAGAGAACCGCCATCTGACGTGAGGTATAATACCATCTGGGAGTTCTCGGCGAGTCCTTCCAATGTACCCAGTCTCCACTGAGCACCCGTATATCATCTCTGATGTCAAACACCAATGGATATGGGATCATCCATCGCCCATCTATATGGGTCGAGAATCTATACGCTAGTCTACTCTGGTATATCGATGCCCCGTCTCGATACACCCACGACTAGGGACCTTGAAGGATGTACTTATGGACTACCATGGCCCCACTAGTATGATCTACATCATAGTCCTGGTAGTCAAGTACACATGCTAAGGGCTTTACCAACATGTAACAGAGAGACAATCAGTGTATACGTTAAGGTAAAGAGTAACCAGATAGCATACTATCATGTCGAGCAAGAAAGTCCTCCCTATATATGTCCAAGCATCCACTACAATATACATCTCATGTATAGTAATGGCCTCTAGGGCATACATATAACTAACAGGTCAGGGGTGTTGCTATCTTTGAAAAGCCTTTAATGAACCTTCTGTAATATCCAGCTAAACCCAAGAAATTCCGAATGCCCTTCACCGACTTTGGTGTCGGCCATTCGCTTACTACTGAAACTTTCGTTGGATCCACAGAAATTCCTTTGCCTGATATGATATGTCCAAGAAAACCAACTTGATTTAGGCAAAACTCGCATTTGCTATACTTAGCATATAATTAATGTTGTCGTAGAGTTTCCAGGACATATCGTAGGTGCTCGGCATGTTCTTTCCGACTCTTGGAATACACCAGGATGTCGTCGATAAAGATGACAACGAACCTGTCTAAGTACTCCCGGAAAACTTGATTCACCAGGTTTATGAATATTGCTGGTGCGTTGGTCACTCCAAATGACATTACTAGAAATTCGTAATGTCCATAACGAGTTCTGAAAGCCGTTTTATGAATATCAGCGTCCTTGACCTTCACTTGATGATAACCTGAACGAAGATCTAATTTAGAGAAAACACAAGATCCACTTAGCTAATCGATAAATCGTCGATGCGCGGAAGTGGATACTTGTTCTTTATCGTTACTTCGTTCAAGGCTCTATAATCCTTCTTCTTCACAAGTAGTACTGGTGGTCCCCAACTTGAAGTGCTGGGATGAATCTATCCTTTCGCCAATAATTTGTCCAACTGTGTTCGTACTTCCTTCAAACCTTCCAGACTTAAACAATAAGGTGCTTTGATCACCGGTTGTGCTCCTGGTACTAAATCAATGCTGAATTCAAGAGCTCGATCGGGAGGCAAACCTGATATATCGTCAGGAAACACATCGTCGAACTCTCGAACCACTTCTGGCCTTGATTCTTCCTCCGCTTGAGTTGCTGCAATCACTGCCTTCCTTGGCTTCGCTTTGTATGCACTTGGCTCCAGTGTACGGTTTCCACTTTTGAAATAGAAAACTGGATGGTCTGGAATCTCGAATACTACCCTCCTTTGACGACAGTCAATGGTAGCATAAAAAGTTCCGAGCCAATCCATACCTAGAACCACATAGAAGTTCGGTATGTCCAGCACTTTGAAGTCAGCGTAGAATTCTCTGCCGCAGATGACTACTGGACATAAGCCGTATCCCATTGTTGCCTTTAGAATGCCATTTCCTGAACTGACATTCCAGCTGGATACAAGCGGTTTGACTGGAATCGCATGAGTTCGGACGAACCGTTGCGACATAAAGCAGTGAGATGCTCCAGTATCAAAGAGTGCTAGTGCAGGGAGTGAGGCTACTAAAATTGTACCTAAGGTATGTGGAATATGTTTTAGGTGTAGGTAAAGGTATGTAGATAGGTAGTAAGACTGAAAGAAAATTTGAGAAAGAAAGGTTACCAGCGATAACTTGGCCAGTGGCCTCATCTTCTTCCACGGTCATCGTGAAAGCCCGGCGTCGTGGTACATTCCTCCTGGCCTGAGGAGCATTCCTCGGAACGTTCCTTTGAGCTTGATGGAACTGACGACGAGGAGGTGCAACTTGTGGTCCTCTAGGTGGTGGAGCAGGTAGTGCAAGTCTTGGAGCAGGTGCCTGAAGAGCTGGTCGCTGCGTATAGGTGATTGCTGGCCTGGGTGCAGCAATTGGATTTTGTCTTTGGGGACAAGACCCAATATCATGAGCAGTTGAGCCACAGATTAAGCAAAGATGGTTGGATCGCCGGCAGTCTTTCATCACATAACCATTTCTCTTGCAGTAGGTACAAAAGGCTGGGCTTCGCCTTGGCACAAAAGGTGGCCTTGACGAGGCTCCTCCTGCCATCTGGTTGGCAGGGCGCTTAAATACAGCAGATTGTGGTCTTCCCCTCGCCTTTACTACCACCTCATAACGGCGGGCATCTTTCAGAGCCGAGTCATGAGTCGGAAAATGTCCTTTGTATGGAGAAATATGCCATCTAGGGACATATCCTCGTGCCTCCTCTGATGTTCATTGTTCATTGAGGCAAGCAAGATGCACTTGGCTCTCGCGCAATCTAAATCCCAGGTTTTGCGGATTTCCTTATCCGCATTGCTGGATTTGGGACCAGGGACAGCAGGTGCCGTAGCGGTGAGGATGTACCCCAATTTGTCATAGGTCAAGGCCATTTTGACATTCCGCAGCCAATCTTTATAGTTTGGCCCTGTCAGTATATTTTTCTCTAAAAGTAACTTAAGTCCAGTCATTTTCAGGGTCGCTGCAATTAGGAGAGAGAGAAGAAAACTCTTTAGCATGATGCTCTTGCAAGTTTAGAGTGGTTTTTAGTTTATCTAAACTGGATGGCTCCCACTGTTTCTCGAATCCTTCCTCAAACCATAAAAGAAGAATTAGCCAGGACTATTCTCACCGTACAATACTTGCTTAACCGTTCAGCCAGGCCAGTGTCGATACTTCGAGGGAGGTTTTCCAACGCTTTCGCGAAGTTCCTTAATTAAATAACCTCTTTTCTCTGGGGGCGTAACCCCGCTGACACCTTTCTGGACACCTACTAGGTTTATAGCATTGATCGTTAAGTGACGAATATCCTGATAAGTAGCATATACTCACAGTAGGATCGGGATCCAAATATCATCGTATGATAATGTTGAAGGAATCCTACCAACATTCATCAAACTCCAAATGGTATGCATCTCTTTGCAAATTTCAGTTTCTTTAGAAATTCCCGATATATATTTCTGCCCCATGCTCTTATGACCTTGGCGTTAGGTCAAAATGTCATAAGTCACATGTCAAGTTCTACCCATCATTATCTTGTCAATTTGAACCCATCCGTATATATCCTTGACGTTCGGCCAAAATGATAATACGACTGTCCCAAACTAACTCATCTACCCATGCAACAAATGAATACCTAGTAGCTACCAAACACTATGCCTTGGCGTTAGGTCAAAATACATAGCTTGAATACTACTGAATACCCAGATGAAATGACGGAGGGCTACGAATGGTTTTGGCGAAACCGTGAACGTAGTGAACTTGATATAACCGAAGGAACCTGATAGCTTTTAAAAGGAGTGGTTAAAGCTCCGCATTTAAAAATATCTGTTTTTAAAATTAACCGAGTGGTTTCTTTTAAATTGTTCCAACGATTTAAACTTTGGTTTGTTTTTCTTTGCATTATAGATAATGCGTCCCATCATTAACCTATCATTGCAGAAAACAACGAAAATACAACGTCCTCTTATGCCATCCGTATTCGCCACGGGGTCCCGTCATCACCCGTTAGGTTACTTAACTAACGACAGAGCGGGGGCTGGGCTAGCGCGGGTGTAAAACATAAGTGACGTCTAAATAGCTATCATATATATAGATATTTTACATTCGTCTGACGCAATGATATACATTCCAGAACACAGATAAACAATATTGGATTTGCAAGCAATCTGTATTTCTTTTGAGCCTGCAAGAAAAGACAGATTACACAGTTGTGATGAATAGCCGTTACCCCACCCTCGACCCCTACGGGTACGGCAAACTACCCGCCCGGCAGTTTGTGTACCCCACCTTAGGTCAGTCCTAGGAGCAAAAACAGTAAAATGAAATAATACAACGGTGGCTACAACCGCAACCTGGATGTGCCCCGCAAAATAATATTACAACAAATTACATTTACAACAAATGAATTAAATAATAATCCATTGCAAACCCCGGCTATACACCACAACAGTCCAATACAGTTTATATGCACAAACAGATATAACCATTACAGAAATGTGCAACCCCCTGCCAACCGACATACTAGCAGTTAGGGGAGGTTTACGAACACATTAACAATCACAGATATAATCCAATATGCAAATACTGTACAATTTCGATCGATTAAACATCATTAATATTGCTCCAAAAACTGCTCTGTAAAACTAAAACCTGAGCAAATATTAAATATTCCAGAAAACACCAAATACCAGAGAGGACCCACACATGAAAGATGAGTCCATGACTCGGCAACTCGGCCGCGGAACCGCGGCGGATCGGTGGGATCCGCCGCGCTTCCGCGGCTCTTTAGTCGATTCATGGGCTCAAATTTCATGGGTGTTCTCCTGGACTCTTTTCAAGCTTTCTGAGCTTACCTGAAAAATTTTTGGACTTCATTTAAATTTCGACAGAAACTTGACAGTTTTAGGGTTTTCCGGCTTCGTTTTTCCGTTCGAAATTCGTACAAATTTGCAATTAAGTTATTTATTGTTTAGCGAGGCTCTGATACCACTGTAAGTCGATGTACTACACCCCAGAACTTGTGGGGAGGCGGAAATTTCAAAAACGATCTTGTTTAGTGAACGAACATCGACTAACCGCTTGAATCGAAGCTAAACTATAAATAACCAAACACAAAGTGTTTCTAAACTACTGTGTTTAGGGATTATACCTAATGAACCAACTCCTTCGTCTTTACGATCTCCTTGTCCTCCTCGGCCTTCTCTAGGTAGTAGACGATCCACCCGAGAGCAAAACTCCAAGCTAAACCTCTAAACTTGAGGCAACTAACCTTCTTGGATTGCTAATCAAAGAAGCTAGGATGAAATAGAGTGATGGTTATGGATTGATTAGTCTTACTAACCCTTGTACTCAACTCATGAGAAGGGAGGATTAGTCTTTGAAGATGGAGAGCTTGAGGAGAGAGAATGTGAGAATGATCTATGAATAAAGTTATGAGTATCATTATAGATATGAAGCATTTTCTAATAAGAAGAAAAGAATAAAGAGTGATGAATAATCATGCTTCATAAAATATCAAGTGGTGATTCATTAGCATGAGTCATTAAGCAATAAATGTGCATTAATGAGATGAGTGAATCACCCTCATGACTCATATAACTCATTCAATGTATATGACACATAACCCTCCTTAGTCACCATCTTCTAGAAGCTTCTCGTACAATTACGAGAACGCCCCTCCAATCCGCAAAAATACGGAAAAACTTTAGACTGTAAAAATCCAATAACCGGATACCAGTAACTGGCTTAAACCAAAGCCGAATGGTAAAAACTGTCCGAAAGTCGTACGCGCGTAAACGCACGTATGCGTCCGAACCCTTTGTCGCAAAACCATGCGACCTCTATATCGTTTCGCCTGGAGTAGGAAACTCTCTGTGTGGGACTCTAGAGACTCGACTACTACGCTGGCAGTGGGTTTAACCACAGACCGCAAGCGGCACTAGCTGTACGTAACGGTCCCCAGGTAGTTGTCGATAAGAAGGCCGATGAGGAAACCCATCCGAACTCCTACTGAGTCTGATGTGACAATCTCCATACAGTCCGGTCCGTTCGTCCAAGACTATCGCATATCGGGCCTAGGGGGCGGCAAGCGTCAGTCCCCTAATAGCGGTATAAGTCGTGTCGGAGGGAAGCCCATTACACCCTGAGAAACTACAGGAACCTACCAGCAAATCTCGCTTGCCCTGGCCAGGGACTTTGCGTAATGGCTCTCTGACACAGCACGATATCTACTCCCAATACCGGGAGGGACGAATCCTGTCTAACCGCTACTGCCTCCAAGTGCTCGGGACTGCACCCAACTGCTACCTGTTTGCACGACTCATTTGAGCCGTGGTAGGGTAGCAATCTAAGAACAGTGGGACACACTCGAGGCGAAGCAGTAGTGTCAAGTCTGCGGACTATGCTGTACTCATGTCATCTGGGAACTGCTCACTGACGACTGGTATCAAACCAACCAACAGTTCCCTGTGAGTCCTGTCCGGTGTACCCGTAACCTAATGAGCACCTGCATACTATCTCCAGTACGACGTACTGACGGCTGTGGGACAGACCATCTCCCCAACTGGGATGAGAAGCGTACACACCAGTCTACTCCGGAGTATCGATGCTCTGTCTCGATAATCCAACGACCAGGGACCTGAATAAGGATGTGCTTGTAGACTACCCAGCCCACACTAGTGTGACTGCCATCACAACGCTGGTAGACAAGCAAGATCCTAAGAGCTCTATCAATACGTACACTCACATATTAAGATAGAAAAACCAAGTAGCATACTACCATGTTTAGCAAGACTGTTATATACATGTGAATATCCCAAGGTTCCATTAAGTAATATACAAACTAGTATGATATAGTAATGGCCTTCTAGGGCATAAACACTAACACTTCAGCCTCGGGACGGTTCAAGAGCTGCTGTTGTCCCTCTAGGAGGCTGCGGATTACCTCAAGCAAAACTGTTTGCTCATTGGGTGGAGCAGGAACGGCAGGTGTGATTGGTAGTGGAGGTGGAGTGTTGTTGAAGTTGGTGCTGGTGTTGTTTGGGGAATCCATAACCTTGAAGAAAATTTTGGGTTAGGACAGATTCAAAGTATATGAAATGATAAAATTCAAGGAACATGAATTGTAAAGAATGTTTTAGTTGCTGGTTCTTGTGTTATATTGCTTAGGTTTTTCACGCAGAACAGAACTGCATGGTAGGATTCTATACAGCTCTGACCTGCATGGGCCACCAACAAAACCTGTCACGCCCCGCTTCCCAGTGTACGGGCAGAGGACGTGACGAGGCCGCTACGTATTTACTCTGAAGTAAATACAATAAGCGTATCTAAGCAATATAAAAATAAATGCACAAGAGACAAGATATAATAAAACAACAACTTTATTTATTCATATTCTTTTTGTACAATGCATGGAAAAGTAAATACATCTGAAAGAAAGCAATGCCTAAACAGTGGCATAACAGAAAAGGAAAAGTACTGAAATAAAAGTGTACAATATAGCTAGAGCTCTGGATCGTATGCAAGCTGGTCCAAGTCCTCGCTAGTAGGCTCGATCTCTGGAAGATCCGAATCACCTGACGACATTCAAAGAAGAAATAAAGAGAATGTCGTCAGCGAACAAATCGCTCGATAAGTCCCAAGGATAAGGGAGAAATAGAATAGACAAAAAAAGAAGGTAGCTTTTAAAGTTGTATTATATGAGTATTTGGTGTTAACGTTGTTATTTGTAGCTTGGTACAGAAGCATCCCAGTGTATACGAGAGGAGTCTCTATATACTAGAGACTAGGGCAAACGGAAAGTACAAGGAACCGTTATACCACGGTACAACAACAACTGAATATAGGTTAGGTGTCTTAATCTTGCAGTCTCGTGCCACTTCTAACACCTTCCATACCAATCTACCCCTTAAACCCCGCGATGTCTTGTATTGTATTGTTTGTGTTTGTATTGTAAATTGTATTGTCTTGTATATATGGTTGACTTGCCGAAACCATGATATCAGTAAATGGATGTAACTGGAAAATCATGTAAATGGAAGTATATCCACGGTTCGGTTCGGCCAATACAGATTAAATAGATAGAATATAAGTATTCAAGGATTCGTGTTGGATTGTAGATTGTACTTGAATCATATTCAAGTCAGATTATTAATGAGACTTGGTCTGAGTCAGACAATTAGAAAAGAAATTGAAGTTCTGATTGTTTTGATGTTATTGGTAACCGCTGCACACGGGCGGCAGGATTTGTGTCTTTTTCAAAGACGATTACCATGTTGATAACACCGTTGTTAAGTTGTCTACCTTAAATAGGCAAGCACCCACTTCTCCGGCTCCCTGAGGCTCAAGAGATTGGTCCCGCTTAAACCAATGTTTACTAGGGTCCTTAGGGTAATTTATAGAACTTGAGGGGGTTTTATGTAAAAATACTTTTGTATAATTTTCAAAATACACCCCAAGTATTTAATTATCGTCTTTAGAGTTGTCATAGATGTAGATTTTATATTTGTGATATTTCGAGTGAAAATATCCTAATTTCATAATATAGGATATTTAATTGTAACATTGAACTTGTATGGAATTTATGGTATTTTAATGTAAAGTGATTATTGTGATTTTTAGAAAAACTGGAATATTTATATTATTACAAAATAGATATTTTACTGATACATATATATATTTATATAAAAATAATTTTACTATATATTATAATTCTAGAAATCTCATTTTCTTAAGATTTTCGTATTTTAAATCTCTCGAGACCGTATGCTCCTTGCGGAGGCCTGCATCTCGCACTACTAAGCCTAGAGATGTGCGATAATCCGCACCATCCCAGTCGGGTTCCCCAAAATGAGTTGTAGCGACACTTTACAAAGATTTATAAAAATACTTAATCCTTTAGAAAACGGTTTTATTAATTCATGGTATTTATTTGAAATGTTTCGTTTTCCCGTATTCTATGTTCTCGATAGGTATTATGCTATATTGCATATGAGTGTTGTGAGGAGGTAGGTCATTACCTCGTGATCTACTTAAATGTATAGCAAGTTTGTGATGTTTAAATGTCGAAATGAAACTATATGATATTTTAGTGAAAAAGTACGGTAAAAGTTACAAAATAAATTAGATTATCGTGAAACTTGATCAACATGTTTATTAATGTTTAATAGTCAATATGTAAGAGTTTTGTGTGAATGTATTTAAGAAAATGTTGGATTTTTAGAAAGAACCGAATCGGAAATCGGTTTAACTCCGATTCCGTCGGATTTTGAAACTTCGTATTTTTAGAACAAGATTAGAGAAGAGAAAAGGGGACTTACGGGGATATTAGAAGAGAGGAAGAGGGAATAGATGTAGCTTCCGGTGCGTCGTTTCGTCGCCGGGAGCTCATAGGGTTGTCGTCAGAATTTCGCCGAAGCTTTCGCCCTTCGCTATTCCAAAAGTACACTAAGTTTCTAGGAATTTTCGTGAAAGTTTTGTTCAGAATTTTGGAGTGAAGGGTGTGTGTCTAGGGGTTGTATTTATAGGGTAAGACTAGGGTTTAGGGTAGGTGAAAGGTTTAATTGAAAAAATATAATAAAATGTAATGAAATGGAGTAATTGATGTTTTAAAGGGGCTCTATTACTGTTCCAGGGAAATAAAGTATGCAGGTGTATAAGGGAGACCAAAAGGCGCAACTCTTCAGTTGGCGACTCGACGGTCCGGCCGGCGGCGGCGGCCCGAGTCGGCCGATCCGCCAGTCGATTCGGCCGAATCAGGCGGCCGGAATCCTCAATGTCGCTTCATTAATCCTCTGGTACTGTTAGTTTATTTAGTGTAGTGGGGTTTTTGTGAGTTATACACGTGTAAATCCTTGGTATTCTAAAAATTCAAAATAAAACAAAATTAAAAATAATGTGAGGTATGGGATTTGAACTCTGGTGCTTTGGTTCAGCGGTGCTTTGGTTCAGGGTCTTACCAATGAGCTGCAAGATCCTTCTTGCTATTAATTAGCAAAACAAATATTTATGGTACTCATAGAAAATGCAAATACCCCAAATGTACATTAATTTTTAAACAAATTTTTGTACACTAAAATTGGAGTTGTTATAAATCCAACTTGGATAATATTGGCATCCAACCATCAGTCGGAAATCACCATTTCCTATGGTCTGCTGATAACTAGTAGGGTCATCATCACATGACTCAAGCCTCCTTGTCACCGTCTACGAGAAAGCCGAATTATCTCTCGGGTGGCTGAGATCACCTACTAAATCTGCGGAGTAGCTATGGTTTGTCAGGGTCAATTGGATTATCAGGTTCCACTAAACTTTCAGTAATCGTTTGTGGTTCTGGAATCACTTCCAGTTCTACAATATTCCTACTAATTTCTTTTGCAAGAAATTCCTTTACCAAGAAGGTGGCGAGTCAAGAACAAAACAATTTTGATCTCGAACAATGGTAAAATCTATCCCTTATGTAAGCTTGGGATAACCCACAAATATATATTACTGAAACATGCCTCGAGTTTCTCCGGATTATATTTTTATGCACAAACCGGATAACCCAACATCTTAACAACTTTAAAATGAACACCATTCTATATTGCATATAGAAACAAAGACACTTATTTAGGTAGACCCAATATCCATTGATATGCATCTATCTCTAGTGCATCCCTAAAATTGAAAACGGTAACTCAACATTACTCATCATGGAGCGCACTCGCGGATGAGTAATCTGAGAGAGAATCACATTCTCAACATGGAATACCTAGTACCAACCCCATGTCCGTATGGACATCGGACAATATACATCAATATGTATATGTCTCTTGAGTTCACTAACTCAATTCCTGTGTGCTGTTAATTGAAAAACATTCTTTTGGTTAAAAGAAACCAAAAGTTTGCCGTTTAGGCAAAACCTGATGATTTTCCTCAGTAGCAACAATTACTCCAAAAACTGACATTGAGGATAAAACCATCCATTCTTAATTCTCTACTCCTTCTCAGCATCTGTAACACCCTACAGATGTGGGACTCTAATCCGGTATCTATTGATTGACCGAGCGGAACTATATGATATATTATGATATGTGTTCCGCTTCGTTTTATTTGTTCTACTAACCGCAATAAATATGGTGTCGCTTTACATCTAGCCGGTTGAGCACGGTTCGTCCGCAGGGAGATGGTTCGTATATTCGTTCTTGCATTAGATGAGTCAATGAAAATGTATATGTGTATGTTCAATTCTATTCTAAGTGTTCGTATTTTATATTCAAGTAAACTTGTTAGGGTTATGACTGGTTAGTAAAGTTAGGATTAATCTTGTGCTTGTCTTTTGTCATTCTTGAAATGATGTTGGGATAATCGGAAGTAGCGAGGATTAGGAAGACATAGGAATGTGATTTGCGAGTTTAAGCAAGCTTTTCAACGCTAAATCCATTCCTAGTGCACCTTTTCCGTCCGTTACATCCGCTTATTTCCAATCCTAGGTCAAACACACGCAACAATGTATCCAATTAAGTCATAACTATATGTCACGTTGTAGTGTGCCCAAAGGAATTCTCGACTTAGGTTGTTGCTATATGTCACGTATAGCGCGCCTAAGTGAGGGGGTTATATTTATTTGGTCTAGGTTCGTTTTAAGGTGTTTGGCGAAGACAAGCACAATGGATTTTTCCGTCCCTCATACCAATATTCCTTAGCCCTAACAAGTGTGGAAATTATTCACACATTTAAAAGAAAAACAAAACAAGAAGGAAGAAAAGAAAGAATGGAAAAATATTGTAACAACTCCAAATTCCGTGTACATAAAATTCATTTAAACTTAATGTACAATTGGGGAATTTACAATTCCCGTGAATGCTATAAGTAATTGTTTTGATTTAGAACAGCAAGAAAGTATTTGTAGCACATTGGTAAGACCTTGCACTGCTGAGACATAGCACCCGAGTTCAAATCCCATCAGCCACATTATCTTTTTATTTAATTTTCTTTTAACCTTTAAGTAGCCCAAGAGTTTGCATGAGCACTACACGTAAACTGAAGGGTCACACTTAAAACAAACAGGTGCAAATTAGTATTCAAACTGACTTGGACACATGGCGAGAATCCGAGACCCCGCTTCCATGATCCGACCGGCGAGAATTCCCCAAGGGCCGGCGCCGCCGGTCCAACATGGTCCAAACCCTACTTTTTTGTAAACCCTAGACCTTTGGACTCCCCCCTTAACTCATGTATTGCTTATTTACTCTGCACATTTTCAAGAGGCAATAAATCACCCATTTAATTCATTTTTAATACACATTTTAATTCACCCATTCATCACCCCTAAACCCTAATGTTTCCTATAAATAACACTCCATTTCACACCCCTCCTCACTCACAAATCCCTGCCAAAACTCTTAAGAATTCCCAAGTCTTTATATTGTGCAAGTGGAGTTAGCAAAGGGCGAAGCTCCGACGAAATTCCGGCGACGATACGAGGAGTTTCCGGCAACGAAATGAAGCACCGATGAATCCTAGACCTTCTTCTACCTCCCCCCTCTCATCAAACCAGTAAGTCCCATTTCCCCCCTCATCTTCATCTTTAAAAAGTTCTATTTCTAAAACCCGACGGAAGCGGAGTTAGTCCGACTGCCGATTCGGTTTTCTTTAAAACTACACTTTTCTTTAACAAGATAAAACCATATTCTCATATGTTGGTTAATAAACATTAAAAAACTCAATAAAACAAGTTTCACATCAAAATAATCATTTTTGTGACATTTATCGAATTTTTATATAAAAATATCACAAACTATTCATTTTGACATTATAACCTTTATTCCTTGCTATACCTTTAGATAGTTCACGAGGTAATGACCTACCTCATCACAACACACATCCCTATCATAGCACGATTGATTTTGGGACAATAGAATACGGAAAAATACGACTTTACAAATAAATACCCTAAACTTATAAAACCGTTTTCTGTTCAAAAGTGTATTAATCATTTCCATGCAATTGCTTCTCTACAACCCATTTTGGGGACCCCGTTCGGGATGGTGTGGATTATTGCACATCCTCGGGTTTAGTAGAGCGAGATGCAGACCTCCGCACGGAGCATTCGATCTCGATGGAATTTTTATACATTTTTCTTTAGAAAATGAGATTTCTACAAGAAAATGAATAAATTGTTTTCATTATATATATATATATATATATTATCAAAATATCTATTTTAATTATATAAATATTCCAAGTTTTTTAAATCAAAGGAATCACTATTTCAAGAAAATACCATCCAAATACAACACAAGTACACCATTTCAAGAAAATACCATATACTATAGAAACTAGGTTCTATTTACTAGAAATTGCACATTTATAAAATACACATCTATGAAAACTCTAAAGACGATAATTAAATACTTGAGGTGTATTTTGAAATTATGCCAAAACTATTTTTACATAAAACCCTCTCAAGTTATACTAAATTACAAAAAAAAAATCTAATAAACATAGGTTTAAGCGGGACCAGTCTCTTGAGCCTCAGGGAGCCGGAGATATGGGTGCTTTCCTATCTAAGGTAGACAACCTAACAAACGGTGTTATTAATATGGTAAATGTCTTGGAAAAAGACACAAATCCTGCCGTCCATGTGCAACAGTTACCGATAATATCAAAACCTAATTCAAGACTTCAATTTCTTTTCTAATTGTCTGACTCGGACCGAGTCTAAATATAATCAATCTGACTTAAATATGATTCAAGTATAAAACCACAATTCAATATGAATCCATCTATTCAATCTATACAACTTGACCGAACCGAACCATGGATATACTCCATTTACATGTTCATCCATTATATCCGTTCCATTACTGATATCATGATTTCGGGAAGTCATCCATCTATACAATTATAATACAAGACAAACAATACAAACGATACAATCAAGACATCGCGGGGTTTATAAGGGGTAGATTGGTACGGAAGGTGTTAAAAGTGGCACGAGACTGCAGCCATAAGACACCTAACATAAATCTCCATTGCCGTTGTACCGTGGCTAAACGGTTCCTTGTACTCCGTATACCTTAGTCTCCGGGATAATGAGACTCCTCTCATATACACTGACACTTTCTGTACCAAAATATAAACAACAACGTTAACAATATAATACAACTTTAAAAATTACATTCTCCTTCTGTCTATTCTGTCTCTTCTTAATTTTGGGACTTACCGAGCGATTGTTCACTGACGATATTCTTTTCTTCTTTCTTTGGAATATTGTCAGGTGGATCGGACCTTTTGGAGACAGAGCCCACTAGCGAGGACTTGGATTAGCTAGCTTTTGACCCGGAGCTCTAGTTTACTTGTACATTTCATTTTCATTTCTGTTATTCCATTGTTTAGGCATTGCTTTCAGTACATGTATTTTCATTTCAGTTGTATTGTAAAAAGAATGTTAATAAATAAAGTTGTTGTTCATTTACATATTGTCTCTTGTGTACATTTTCTTTTATATTACTTGGATACGCTTAGCGTGTTTACTTCTGAATAAATGCGTAGCGGCCTCGTCGTACCCTCTGCCAGTATACTGGGAAGCGGGGCATGACAAATATGGTTTTAACAAATGGTAGCAAACTAACTACTTGGGCCCTCACCTAAGCAAGGGACTCCATAGAGTATCATGGCTTGAAAATACGGTTTAGAAGAGAAGAAAAATAAAACAAGAAATAACAATAACTACTAAACAACAATAAATAAAATTACACTAGGAATTAAAATTACAAGACAAGGAAATAAAGATACAAGTGAAGAAAAACACCATCATCTTCATTAATCTTCCACTCAAAAAGCTCTCACTATAATTTCAATGGAGAATATATGATGATGAAGAAGAACTACAAACTAAACTGCACAAAATCCTAATAAAGAAAAGCCTTCTTGGTTGGGCTCAAAACTGGAGTATTTATGGGCAGAGAGCTTAAACCCTTAGGCCATATTCTGAGCCATTACATTATTACCAAACTACCCCTAAAAGACGGTCAAGAGATGACACGACATGGCCGCGGAACCGCCGCCAAAACCCATGTTTTGTGGAATTGGGGTCTCGTTTTTTCTGTGCTTCCTCCTGTTGCTTTGTTCTTCTGTTTGACAGGTCCAAAATTGCAAAATGGTTCCAAAATATCTTCAGATTTTCAACAGTCTAAAATGGCTACACTTTAATCCTTTTGACCTTTATCTCCCTCGAGCTCCGCACACCTCTTAATCTTTGTGCTGCCTCTCTCATGCTCTGTGCTTGTTCGAGACACGAATGACCACTGTTATTTGTCTTTTCTCTTGAACTGATAAGCGGCATTGGACGGGTGTGGATGACCGGAACCCGGATTTTTCTGTTTTTGGCAGATGTTCTGGATTTTGGCATAACTGTGGAGATTTTGCATAATTTGCGTTATTTTGGTCTGGGAACCTGTAAGCTGTAATTATGTAGCAAATAAGAATCAAAACCACCAACCTATAAATAAATGACCAGAAAATGGGCGGTATTAATTGCAATATTCTGGTGTAAACAAATGCCCTCAAACTTATCTTTTGCTCGTCCCGAACAAAACCATTTATTCTCAAAAAGTCCTGAGCTCACTTTTGTAGGCATCATGGTTGTACTTAGCGTGTGCAACAAGCCGTTAAACCTCTAGGTGTCCCTAGTAGGAGGAGTGTTGTCTCCTGAGAGTTTTCGGCGGATACTACCTACAAAATCCCGTCAAGCTAGTTTCATAAGTTAACGTTGATTCTAATCCTACGATTTAGCATCGAAGTTAGAAATTCTATCATCCTATGTTAGAAATATCCATCCCTTATTTTCACACCTCCTATTTATTCAATCTAAGATCCTATACATTTTGACAGTTTAGAAAGATCTCGGTTTCTCTTTAGTTTCCTTCTAAAGCACAGTCTCCAATCCGAAATTTTTATCAACCTTACGGAAAATATAAGTCTTATTCTTTATCCCTATGTTTCCTCCAAATATCGATCGTATACCCATACGTGTGTGTAAATTTCACCCTTACACACAAGAATTCAATTCAAGTTATAGTATCCTTGCCCTAATACCTAATACTACTTTTTTCATTAATGATGGACGGATTTGCTCACACATCTTTCATGCGATTATTACTGCTTCTTGAGGCACTAATTAGCCGATTACTGAATGTGTGAGCTTAAAGCGTAAATAACAGTTTTCAGGTCTTATAATTTATTTATTTTCTTTTTTCTTTTTTTTCTTTTCAAGACCGCAAATATTTTTCAATGATACTCTTTTGGTGGTTAGTTTTAAATACAGTTTTTTTTCATACTAGGTTTTCAGGCAAGAGTATTTCTAGGTATTCTCTACTATCCCAAGTTTCAAGGTGCATGTAAGTGCAGTTTGTAGGGTATATACTTTCTGAATTTGAACTCAAGAATAGAAACTATTTTTCAGACCGTCCTTCAATAAAGCTTTCAATACTTTCCCTTCATCTCGACTTAACTCAAGAACTGAACTCAAGATTACCTACTTCTAAAAAAAACTGCAAGGAAGTATATTTACCAAGTTTAAACGGAAGGAGGGTTATTTTTAGTGTTTTCAATTCCTAAGCCTAGGATTTAGTTATTTCTAACCTATCAAACTAAATTTTCGAAATAAAAATCTAAGTTACCCTGCTAGCTAACTTGACGACAAAGTTTTTATATTTTTGGAAATTTTTTCAATTTTTGTAGGTTTTTAAATAAGTATGCAAATGCAAAATACACATGAATGTAAAGGTAGAAAACTTACCGAGCACCCCCCCAAACATAAACTTGATAGTGTCCTCACTGTCATGCTACACCAAGAGGGTCAAAATTGTTGAGGGGTCAAAATTTGTCGGCGCTTTCCTGTTTTATTTATTTATTTATTTTATTTTTTATTTTTTTTATAAAAGAAAAAGCAAAAAAAATATATATACACAAAAAGGTCCTCTCCAAACTTAAGTAAAACAGTGTTTCCACTGTTTAAGCATTAAAATTTAGAAGTAGGGGGAGAGAACGTTATCGATCTATATAAGGCCTTACACAGGTCAAAAGTTAACAGCAACCATTCAAAAATTCTATCGTAATAATGCAGCGGTTGGTGAAAGAACGCGTAAAGGAAAGAGATGAAGAATACGCGAGACCGTGTATGGATGGAAGCGGGATACAGTCTCGGTGGAGGAGAAGAATGGCGGAGGGGAAAAAGAGATGGAAAATGAACTTGAGGGTGGAAATGGAGTGAATAAATTAGTATAATTTGTAATGATCAAAGTGTAAAAATGGACTGTACCAATTTATCAATACGCTAAGAAATGGGGTCAAACCTCTCCAGATTTGTAAGAAAATATGGGCCGACCGAACTTGGTGAACCAGACATAAGAGATGGAGGTGATACGGTGGCTTGCGCAGTGGGAACGATTGAAATGAAGGAGGGAAATGATCGAGGAATGGTGTCGGTTAAACGTTCAGAAAGGTGTGTACAGTCAATGAAAGGGGCTTGATAAATTGGAAAATCCGACTCATCTAGTAAACTGCTTCATCATCAATACTATCCTCAAAATTCAACTCATCCATGCATTCATCATCAATTTTCAGACGCATATGGGGTTCAGGAAAAACAGTTAATGGTTCGGGATGATGCCTACACGGAAGTGAAAGGACATGATGAATTGGTGAGAAAAACTCATCCAAAATTATGGGTTCATCATCTGAAATATTCTCAGCGTCAATATTCTAAATCAAGTGAAAGTCAAATTTCTCAAACACCTCATCAAAAGCATGGTTTTCAATCAGTTGTGGTCCTAGAGTGGAGGTGTAGAGATCAAAGGTAGTGGGTGTGGATTCACTTGAAATGGACCCTTCACAATCGGGTAAATCAAACACTACAAAGTCGCATAAATCATCAAACATTATATCTTCAATTGGTGAATCGTTTGTGTATTCTATAGATTTGTGAAACTGGAGTCGTGGAATTCAATTTGGAACGGGTAGGTTTGATTTGGAAGTGCGTACTGCTCACTCTTACTACTCAAATTCTCAAACTGTCCTATTGCCTCATCATACATTGGAAAATTCAGAGCTAGTTGGAAACTAATTGCTGGTTCGTTAGATTGTATGAGGGCGACCAAGGATGCATTCAATTCCTCCATCTGTTGGCATGAAGCTACTCGAAATTCTTCTAATGACTGTTCAAGACTAGACATGTGTTGTGAAGGGTTTGCAGTAAAAGATTCAAAGTTTTCTGTATACGTGAAACTCCTAAATAGTTGTTCAGAAGAAATGTCTAGAGAAGGTGTAAAAGTCGGGCAGGATTGATAGGAATCGAATGGATGTGAAAACTGGACATGACTAGGATCAACATTATGATATGAAGATGATAGGAATTGTTGTCCTAAGGAATTTGGAGTGGTGAAAGGAGTGGAAGATCAGCTACGGGATTGTTCAATTCTGTCAGCAATGGACATGTGTTTCAGAGTCGCAAGATGACTCTCTAAAGGGGTATCAACATAAGAAGGTGGGAGGGGTTGAAACGGTTGATACAAAGTTGATTGCGGTGTCCAATTGTTTGCCCTAAACGCGTCTATCCGATCTCTCAAAGAAATTTTTGGTATGGATGGATCGTTCGAAGTTCGACCAAAGCAAGAACCGTAAGAAGAAATGTCTGGTTGTGGGTACCAAAGTTCAGAAAGAGTTGGTTGTTTTGGGGTACCCGTGTTATGAATGGAGTGAAAGTTAGGAAGGGTGGAAGTGGGCGAATTTTTATAAAATTTTTGATTTTTTTTTTGAATTTTTTTTTTTGTTTTTGGAGTTTTTGAAATTGTTTGTTTGGTTTTTGAAGAAAAATATGGAATTATGGGACTGAACTTTACACAAGCACAATTACAATCACAATATGCACAAACAATATCTAGAGCCAGAGTCTTCAAAGTCCAACTAGACCGCTCCTAGACTTCCAAGCGACAAATTGCAGAATAACTCTCGAATCGCCTCTTCACTGCCAATTGTGACCAGGTAAGCACAAATGAGGTAAGAAGGGTTCCGCTCACGAATCACCGTGAGACGGGCCTTTTAAAATTACCTCCTCACTTGTCTAGCATAGGCACCACAAAATCAAGTTTAGATAAACGACCGATTCCCCACAATCTTCACTTATCCTAAATGAGCACAACAAGTCCTTAAAGATTTGGTCTAGATATTTTTTATTAACTCAAGATAATACATATGCTTTTTGTGATTTGTGGGGTCTTAGGAAGGGTGATGAAATCCCCACCCAATCTTAATTGGTATTATAGCCTTTTAATGTCCGTATTATTATATGCAAAGCGTTTAAACAAACAAAATCTAAAACAACGAAAAATTTATTTGGCGGCGGCGCAATCTGTGCAAAAAAACCTGTAGAAAATACAATTCAATGGAGTATACAGAGGTGTGTGAAGAAGTAGAAGAAGTGGAAAAAATTTCAGGCTCAGATGCCACAACAAGACCGTAAAACCGCCACCGTTCCCACAGTTTGACCGTGGTTCCATGGTGAAAATGTAGAATTGGTGCTTCAATTTTGTTACGTGCACTCCTCTTCTTCTTCTCCTCGGTATCCAATCCTCCGTTTCTTAATTAGATCACTGTACTTGCTCCAGATTTGCCTGCACACCTGCACAAAAAAATATCAAAAATAACAAGATGTTTATATATATATATACACACAAAAAAAAATATTAACCCGAAAGACAAGAAAGAAATACGTTACCATCTCCCCGGCAACGGTGTCATTTGATTGACCGAGCAGAACTATATGATATGTTATGATATGCGTTCCGCTTCGTTCTATTTGTTCTACTTACCGCAATCAAGACGGTGTCGCTTTGCACTAGCCGGTTGAGCATGGGTCGTCCGCAGGGAGATGGTTCGTATGTTCGTTCTTGCTTTAGACGAGTCAATGAAAATGTATATGTGTATGTTCAATTCTATCCTAAGTGTTCGTATTTTATGTTCAAGTAAACTTGTTAAGATTATGGTTGGTTAGTAGAGTTAGGATTAGTCTTGTAACACCCTAGTTCATTCATACCAGTTCTGTTTTGGGTATTTCTTTATCTATGGATATTTCTTGATTTATTACTGTTATGGGTGCGAATAGTGTAATTGGTATCTGTGTTTGCATCCGACCTGACCCGCTTGCTGGAAATCCGCCTTGATTCCTATTTATGATTTATCCCGGCTAGTTATGGGGATCCGTGCACTGCCATGTTTTATATCCTGCATATCTGCATTATATCTGGCATCTGCATATGTTTTAATAATACAAATATAATTAAATAGTATATTTTAAAAATATCTAGCATGGCCTGCATCATACCCCTAACCCTGCGGTGGTATCCGTACATCTTGTTCTCATTCTATTTAGTGAAACAGACTCGTTTGGATTGCTATGTGCACGCTACGTGTATCCGTTCTTGGGGGTATGCATTTTCGTTACCAGGCTATCCTATTTTGGTTTTGGTTAACACGTACATTATCCGTATTTTTAAACCATAATTTTAGACCCAACCCGGGCATATTTTGGAGTATTTTGTATTAGCCAGAAAACTCAAATTCTCTTAATATTATATTCTAATATTTTTTTAACTGTTAAATATAAAATATATAAGGTTACAAACTTTTTAACATAAAAATATATTTTAAAATCTAAATCCTAACAACTCACCCACTCTTAGTTTCGTATTTATATATTATATATATTATATTATTTTTTAAACCCTTATTATATACTCTACCCTTTCCTCACGTACTCTTCTTCTCCCCAGTTTCCCGCCTCGCCTTCGCCTCATCTCGAAACCCTAATCCTAACTCGCGCTCGC
Source organism: Agapanthus africanus (assembly GCA_030015575.1). Lineage (NCBI taxonomy): Eukaryota > Viridiplantae > Streptophyta > Magnoliopsida > Asparagales > Amaryllidaceae > Agapanthus > Agapanthus africanus. Next base: position 1,008,972 of record JASDDO010000150.1, on the reverse strand, counting down.
CGTCGCCGCCTAACCTACGACCCTCGACTCTGCTCACCTCACATCTCTTCTTCCTCCTCCTCTCCTAACCTCGACAAGAACCCACGTCCCCGTCGCGACCGCTACAACCCATCAACCCCAAACCCGACCTCGCCGCGCCTTCACCACCTCACCGCCGATCGCCTCTATGCCCTCTCCACCACTTCTTCCTCCTTCTCCTCTCCTCCTCTCCCTGCTTTCCCTCGCACCAAACCCTGCATAGAAACCAACCCTAAGAAACCAAGAAACCCCATTGCCTCATCGCTGGAAAACCCTCGCCTGCACCCTCGCCGTCGACGGCCATCGTCGACGTCACCCCCTTGCCACCTCCTTGGACCCCAGAGCACGAAACCCCAGAGAACAACTTTCATTTTCTTCTTCTTCTTCTTCTTTTCTTTTCTTGATCCGGATTTTTCCCGGTGATCGCCGGAGCCGTGCCCGCCGCCGACGATCCGGACAACCCAGTGGACGTTTCCAGCCAGCGTGGTCACATTCTTGCTTTGCCTGGTCCTGTCCCGTGCGCGCGCGTGTGCATTGCGACATTTACCCAACGTCGGACGCAGCGTACGCATCCCGTCGTGAGATCCGATCAGGCAAGTTTATCTTGCTACATGCTATACTACTATGTTTTACATTCATGCGAATAATAATATTACATATTGTTTAGTTATGCATCCCATGTTACCGTTTTACAATTTTACAATACCCGTTCGCATCCGTACAATTTATCACATATCTAGTGGCTGCAAGTTTATCTCGCTACAGGCTATGCAACATATTTTACATCTATATGTATAAAATATTACATGTTTACTGCATTTCACATTCATTTTACAGTTTACCGTTTTTCCGATATCCGTTCGTATCCGTGTTATTTATTATATATCTAGTTGCATGCTATGTCATATTATATCATGTTATCGTTATATTAGCACCCCATGCTTGATAATGTGCATCATACGTAGTCATGGAGTTGTATATGTGAACCCCGATAAACACTTGAGCATCCGTATTTTACCATGATTCGATACTTGCTACATTTTACTGTTGGGCATCCATTTGATACACTGTGCACCACCTGATATGATCTGATGCACTACTGCTTGACTTGATACCTGATCTTGTTCCTAATGCCAACATTCCTGACTTGACGTCCCGATGGACGTATCATGTTGTCTATTTTAGACAAAAGCTCTACCTGCTTGATCCTGTGTTGGCATTAGCTCTAGATTTATCAATACCTGATTTGAACACATAACCTTAGGGGTAAGGGGAAATCAATGATGAAACCTGACTTGTAACTCAACAATTCGACGCTTATACTGATCAGTTTTACGGACTAGGCCAGCCCCGGGATGCTGCTGCTGACATCATTCGTCTGTACATGTTACTTGTTTACTGCCTAGCGGCACGTCTCGGATTCAGCCCGAAAGTCTTGACCGTAGTCCCGGGCATGCACGGGATAATATTGAGTTACATCGACGATTCCATCAAATTGATTTCACAAATTGTAGAATAGATGACTGTTTCCTAATCAGAGCAAAGCCCTGTTCAAATTTTGAAATTTGAAATGAAGCAGCGCTTCATAGCAGCGCCAGCGCTGAGAGTCAAAGACTCTGATGCAGCGCTCATGTGCAAAGCACGAGAGCGCTGGCGCTAGCAGCGCCAGCGCTGAGAGTCAAAAACTCTAAGGCAGTGCACCACTTGCAAAGCACGTGAGCGCTAGTGCTAAGAGCGCTGCACTCTAAGCGGCACACCACGTGCAAAGCATGTGAGCGCTAGCGATAGAACAAAATGTTCTCGGCTCTTGGATAAAAAATCCAACGAACATGATTAAAAATCATCAATTGACCAGAATAAAATTCTGTTAAGGAAACATTCCTCAGAATCTTTCCAAACAGGAAAGATTATGCTCTGAAAATCAGAGCACCGTTGGATCAATGATCCAATGGTGATTAAAAATCACCAAAATACAGAATAAACTCTGTATGGGAAAAGATTTCCCAATTTTGTTAAAAATAAGAAGATTGCCTTCTGTAAAACAGAAGCCCTAGGATCAAAGATCCAACGGTGGGGAAATCCCCAAATCAATTAGAGAAAAGATCTCTTCATCCGATTCAACAAATCAGCCTCTACTAAATAAAGGCCCCAAGACTTCAAGTCTTATAGAGAGGAACCCCCCCCCCCCACAAACTTTGAGAAAGTTCAGAGAGAAGAGCAAGCTCTTGGCAGAAGAAGAATTTCTTCAAGGTAAAATAAAGAGAGTCAAAACAGCTCATCAGAAAAAGAACTTAGTTCTTATGCTAGATCATAGATCTTTAAGATAAATTGTCTTTCACAGAAGAGATCATAACATCTCATTATAAAAGGGGGGAGAATAATTCAATTCTCTTAGGATCACAGATCCAGAAAGGCAAAGCCTTTCATCAAAAACATAAAAGATTGAAACATCTCCTATGAAATAAGAACTTTATTCTTAGATCCATGAGACAAAGTCTCGTATAAGAGAGAATTTAATTCTCAGAGGGCAGAGTTGCCTAAAAGAGCCTTAGCGCTCCAATTAACAGAAGCGCTTCAGCGCTCTAAATCTAGCGCACAGCGCTGCAGAGCCTTAGCACTCCAAATTTAAAAGTGCCATAGCGCTCTAATTTAAAGAAGCACCTCAGCGCTCCAAGTCTGGCGCACAGCGCCAAGCGCGCCACGTGCTCCTCACGTGTACGCTACTTCATCAGAAGCGCTCTGCGCTCATTGACTGGCGTTCAGCGCAAAGCGCGCCACGTGCTCCTCACGTGTGCGCTACATCACAAGAAGCGCTCTGCGCTCATTGACTGGCGCTCAGCGCCAAGCGCGCCACGTGCTCCTCACGTGTACGCTACATCACAAGAAGCGCTCTGCGCTCATTGACTGGCGCTCAGCGTCAAGCGCGCCACGTGCTCCTCACGTGTGCGCTACATTACAAGAAGCGCTCTGCGCTCATTGACTGGCGCTCAGCGCCACGTTCTCCTCACGTGTGCGCTGAGAGAACATAAATTGTTCTTTAAATAATAAAGCCCAGAGCCATAATGAGTGCTCAGCATTCAACAAAAGACAAAAAGTTGTCAGAACCAATGCTCGGTATTGTTAAATGAAAAAGGACTGAGCCTAATTAAATGTCTAACATTTTAAATGAATGGGCTGAGCCCAAGTTGGCCACAGATCCCCAATTCAGATTAATTGAGCCCATATGCTCATAAATCTTTGATCTTAGTCCTAAATTGGACTACAGATCTCCCAACCAATATTGGTTCAAGGGTACATCTCTTCATACCTCTGATACATGTCGTTGTAATCCTTCAACGTCTTCAGAGAGGTGGAGGGTCCCAATAACCAATAACTTTTGGTGCATCTCCAAATGGTTAAACCAAAACCAGACTACGATGTCTTTAAACCAGACTACGATGTCTTTAAACCGGACTATGAGGTCATTAAACTCATGGACTATGATGTCCTTAAACTTTATGGACCGTGGGGTCCTTAAACGCATGGACTATGATGTCCTTAAACTTTACAGACTATGATGTCTTTAAACTGGACCGCAAAGTACCTAAACTAAAACAATAGAGTCCAAATGCTCTTTTGTTGGATCTAAATGATCCCGTTAAGTTGATCTTAGTCTAAAATTAGACTAACGTGTCCTTAGCAAACGTTAAGTTGATCTTAGACTAAAATTAGACTAGCGTATCCTTAATAAACGTTTAAGTTGATCTTAGTCTCAAATGAGATTAACGATTCTTAAACCCAAACCAAAACCCAAATCTAAGAAAATACAGATTTGGACTAATCCACGCCCTACGGGCGACAACACAAATTAGTCTCCGTATACAATCCACGGGCAACCAAAAACAAAACAAACATACACGACACGAAGTGACCGTCTGAAGAAGGAGAAAGTGGTTACCGCGATACGGTAACATAATTAACTGCAGTAGCTTGTGCCTGCAGGGAAGAGCGTCCCCACAATCAAAAACCCCTCAAACGAGGGAGAATCTGACGAAGTCTGCTACATCGGCCGCATCTGTCTAAACCTTCGATACACGGTGCCATAAATCAACTTGGCATCTTCGGAGAGGTGGACGGATAAAACCAAATAGTATCTGCCCCCAAATTCAGGAAAGATGAACCTACCCGATTCCGTCTCCCGTCTTTCGGCGGAGAACAGATTCTGGAATGCCCGGTGGGACATTTTCCTCTTTCCACTCCACACTTCGTGTGTTGTGTTTCACGAACGAATCGCGGTTTGCTATGGCTGCCCTTGGATTCGAGGTACTAATATTTGGTGTCTTGCTCCGTGCAGAAAATAGAGGATCAATGCTTCCAACTGCACAAACTGTGTAACACCCGAGCCCAATAATACTATTTATATTACTAGTTGAGGGTTATATATTGCTCTTTTCCAATTATTCTGTTTTCTGGGGTTTATTGCTAAATTTTAACCGGTTAAGTCATTTTGGCACATAACAAATTTTAACTCCTAAAATGAAATTTAAAGTGTCCATGTTGGCCTACTCGTCGCCACTAGTCGCGTGGTAGCATCCGCGTGTCGAGATTCCGTCCCGTTCGGCTTAACGGGCAAGTTTGGACGACTACGCACGCGTACAAGTGTCCGACTTGGGGGCATGCATTTTATTCATTAGACACCTCTTTTCAAAATTTGGAACCCGCTTAAAATCCTACAATTTGAATTTGGAGCATTTGGGCGCAAGCCGGGCGCGATTTGGAAATGTTTCATTTAGCGCCAAAAGTGCCCGTTTGATTTAAATATATTTAAACCATTATATTTATATTCTGTTGTTTTAACGTTGAAATCACTGTTTGTTATCCTTTATATTTTTTTTGTTACCTTCAAAGATTCGTGCGCAGCCAATCACGAGAAAGGAAATTCTCGTGGGGCCCCCGTTTCACTCTATCTCTCTCTATCTATCTCATCAAATCTCTCTTCCTCTCTCTCTCTCTCCCTATATATATTTTCTCACGCAGCCGCCTCCTCCATCACGAGAACAACCCACGAAACCCTAACCCTAGCTCCTCGCGACCTCACCGCCGACCTCCCCGCGACCTCGCCGTCGCCATCAGCACCTCCTCAACCTAGCCGCACCCTCTTCCTCCTTCCTCCGCCGATTCCCGCGCCTGCACCCAACCCCGACGACGCCTCCAACCCCCGCAGACCTCGCCGTCGACGCCACCTCCCATCGCCGACGTCTCCCGCGACTCCCTCTCCCCCTCCTCGTTGCAACCTCGTCGTCGCTTTCCCTCCTCCCCTCGCCGGACCACCAACCCGAGCCCATAACCCCCATCAAGTACCCTCTACTATTCGCCGGAGAACGCGCCGGCGATCCTCGCCGTCGTCACCAGAGCCACCTCCGTCTCCCCTTCGACCACCAGAGCCGACCACCCTCTCCTCCACTCGTCGCAGCACCCTCTCTCGCGCACCCCCGAGGCCATTCAAGCCTTTGCAGCAGCCGTCGTTGCCTCGCCGGCGTTCCAGCGCTGTCGAGCTCGCCGGGGTCACCCTGGTATATCTCTCTGTAAGCTTCCTCATCCTTCCTTTTGTGCAAATCACCCCCCGCTGATCGCATTAAGTTTATCGTGTGTTGCTAACTCGTTGCCGTGTTTTTGCCGGAATCCGACCGTGCCGTCTTGGCGAACCCGACGCTCCAGCGAAGTACCCTGGTCCGTGTGATCCCGTTGTTCTCTGTTGGGGCTCGATCCGTGGCCCGTGCTTTCATATCGCGTTTTCTGCCGACATCGCATCCGTGTTCCGGTTTGCAAAACCGTCGAGGCAAGTATCTGAATACTTGCTTTAACATGCTAGCGTGCGAGATCTAGTCTTGCCACGCAGTTGAATATCATACTATATAATACAACAACTTAATGATGGTAATTGATATTATATTATAAGTTAGAATTGATAGTTGCAGTTATCTTTAACATGGAATCGTTATAATAGTTTCTCGTAATTAATCAACCCACTATCAATCCATAATAAAACAATTGGATCATATCTGCTTAATTGTTAAATCATTCACGAGACAATTATTAAACTTAGTGTAAATTCATGTAGCTTCATTACTTTATGATTGTGGATATTGCTTCACCTTGTGGCTTTTGCACCCTAAAGGTGCTTGAACCTGTTAATAAGAGAATACAAAACATCATTGTGTTTACATGGAATAATATGGTTATTTACTGTTTCCTGCTGCTGTTCATTATTTGATTTCATACCTGTTGTGAGCACATACCCGATTGCACTACATATTGGCCTGACCCTGCTACACATGACATATACATACATACCAACTCATCCTGTTGTACCATGACATTACTTGTTTCATGATTTCATGCCTAATGCCGACAAACCCGACCATCCCTGCTGTCTATCCAGACAGACCTACTCTTACCGGATTTTGTGTTGGCGTTAGTCCTTGACTACTGAATACCTGACCTGACATACATAGCTTGGGGGTATGGGGAAATCAAATGTGAAACCGACTTGTAACTCAACAGTTCGATACATGTTCTGATCAGTCTTACGGGCTTGGCCAGCCCCGGAGTGTTGATGCTGACATCACTCGCCCATCCTACTACCTTTTACTGCTTAGCGGCACGTCTCGGATTCAGCCCCGAGGATCTTGACCGTGGTCCCGGGCACGCACGGGATACTATTGGGTTACATCGACGATTCATCAATTGGTTTCAAAGACTATAGAGTAGAAACCTGACAGGATAGTTTAGTCACCATTGCACATTACCCTACTCTGTTATTTCTTAGTACTGCTTTATTCACGTTCATATTTGCATTGCTTATCACCATGTTTACATTATATACTTGATGTCATGACGCGCTGATGTCTGGGTTTTGCATGGCCCAGATTCCGTACCACTGTCGGCGACCGAGCAGGAGTACTTCAGCCAGCAGGCTGAACTGTGAGTTCCTTAGAGTTTAGTTTATTTATTTCATTTCATTTCCAGATGTGAGCCCGCATTATGGGACATACTGTTTATTCATTGTATTGGATCATTAGCTTCCGCACTTATTGTTTATTGATTCTTGTTATTATGGATTTGGACATGTATTAAATTAGCTTATTATCTTGTTCTTGATATCCTTACAACCGTAATGTGACCGTGGATGGATACTTCCTACCCACAGGTAGCATGGTTGGCTATGTCACGTGCCCAATCTTGCGTACTCTGGGAAGCGGGGCGTGACATGGTTCTTTTGGTATCAGAGCGCCATAGGTTAATTGGATTGATTCTTTGTAGTTGGGTATTGCACCCGATACACGAATCATAATACCCGCGATTAGGAAACATGTCCTGCCACCTTGACCGTTTTACCATCCTTGAATCATTCTTCCGGATCATGTCGACATGCAAACTTACTTTGCATTGTCAACTCGAAAACCTAACTTCTTGTTATCTCTAGGACTTAGGCGACTTGGGTGGAGTTAAGTAATTGCGGCTATGATACCGCGGCATAGCTATAATGCAGTACTCTATTTAAGTATCTTGGAGTTCTAGCTTTGGTTTATATATTGAATCTATCATCATGCTAATGTTGTTTGTTTTGATTTCAGGACCATGGCAGATAAGAATTTCAAGACGTATCAGAGGCGTGTGGACGAAGCCGCCATGTTAGGAGTGATACGTGGGATGTTGGAAAATCAGAAGAGGCAAACTGAGCTGATCCAGCAGCAAGCAGATTCATTTCAGGAGGGTTTGCAGGCTATTCAGCAGTCTGTAAACACCGCTGTAGCGAAGCCAGTCGACCGAGTAGGGACCGTGGCAGATTTCAGACGGTTGGGTCCTACTACTTTCACTGGCTTGGAGGAGCCGTTGCCAGCCGAGCAGTGGCTAGTAGACACGGAGAATTTATTGATTGCGGCACAGATCCCAGAAGACAAGAGAGTTGATGTGGTGCGCATTCAGCTGGTGGATTACGCCCGAGAGTGGTGGCTTGTGGAGGAGACCCGCTTGTCCAAGCCAATCAGTTGGGCGGATTTCTCTAAAAGTTTCTTGGAAAAGTTCTTCCCGCGGACTGCACGGGAGGAAATGGAGGAGAAATTTATTGGGCTGAGACAAAATGGAGCAGCTGTGGATGTACATGCAGCGGAATGGACGAGACTCAGCCGCTTCGCTGGACCCTTAGTCGCCAAGGAGGCAGACAGGGCGCGAAGGTTCTTGCGCAGTTTGGATGTGGACATCCAGAGGCAGATTGTCTCCCTGGGTTTGACCACTTTCTCACAGGTTCTTACGGCAGCCAGAGAGCAGCAGAGTTTATCAGGATCGAAAGGGAACCTTCACCAGACAGCAGTTGCGGCCAGGAAGCCTGCATTTGTACCTAACCGAGATCATGGGCGCAGAGGTATTCCAGTGGACCGTCGAGGTGTAGCGCCAATGAAGAAGCCTGTGATCGTTGATCGAAGGAAGAGCGTGATTTATGATTACTGCCGATTACCTGGGCACGTGCAGAAGGATTGTCGAAGGAGACTGGGACTTTGCCTGGTTTGTGGAGCAGCCGATCACGCAGTTGGTGCTTGTCCGTCGAAGCTTCGCACGAGAGATGATATACGGAAGCCTCCGCAGAGACCGTTCCAAGGGCCGAAGCAGCTGACACAAGGACCCAACCAGGGTCGAGCTTTCACATTGACAGCGGAGGAAGCCAAAGCATCAGGAGAAGTAGTTTCAGGTACTGTACTCGTTCGTGGTTTTCCCGCATTGGCATTATTTGATTCCGGAGCATCCCACTGTTTTATGTCATCCAAATTTATAACTACACACTCGATCACCTGCACGACCCTGTCTAGTTTTTGGGACATACATACTGGGAATGGGAAAATCATAGCTAGTAAGGAATGTAAAGATTGTACTGTTGTTGTTTGCGGACGGAAGCTTTTTGCAGATTTCTTGGTGATTGATACGGGCAGTTATGAGGTTGTCTTGGGAATGGATTTTCTTGGCACTTTCCATGCCCACATTGACTGTAGGGCAAGGAAGGTAATTTTCCAGATTCCCGGACATCCTAAGTTTACTTTCATTGGAGGAAGCAGTTCTGTCGGGCTAGTCGAATTTAGGGCTAGGCCGACGAACAATGTTCTTGCGGCTATGGTTGTAGATAGTAATGAAGAGCCGGCAGTTGTCCGTGACTTTATGGATGTGTTTGAAGACATTTCGGGTTTACCGCCGAAGCGAGATGTGGAGTTTGCGATTGATCTTATTCCTGGTGCAGCGCCAGTATCAAAATCTTATTATCCAATGGCACCGGTGGAATTGGAAGAAGTTAAGAAACAAGTTGGTGAATTATTCGAGAAGGGATGGATTCGAAGCAGCAACTCACCTTGGGGAGCTCCAGTTCTTTTAGTAAAGAAGAAGGATGGCACGAGAAGAATGTGCATTGATTATCGAGAATTGAATCGGGTGACTATCAAGAACAAGTACCCGATCCCTCGCATTGGAGAACTTTTTGAGCAGCTTAATGGCGCGAGGGTATTCTCGAAACTGGATTTACGATCAGGATATCATCAGGTTCGAGTGAAGGCAGAAGACATTTGCAAGACGGCGTTTCGGACTCGTTATGGGCATTTCGAATATCTAGTGATGCCCTTCGGAGTAACGAATGCGCCGGCAATATTCATGGATTTGATGAACAGGGTCTTTTCACCATACCTGGACCAGTTTATTGTGGTATTCATTGACGATATTCTGGTATACTCGAAGAGTCCGGAGGAGCATGCTGAGCATTTACAGATCGCACTGCAGACACTGAGACAGGAGAAATTATTCGCGAAGATGAGTAAGTGCGAATTCTGGCTGGAAGAAGTGAAGTTTCTGGGGCATGTTGTGTCGGGCAATGGAATCGCCGTTGATCCCGAGAAGATTGCAGCAGTTCGAGATTGGCCTATTCCAAAGAATGTTGCGGAGATAAGAAGCTTTCTTGGACTCGCCGGATACTACAGAAGATTTGTGGAGAACTTCGCTCGCATAGCTGAGCCGTTAACCAAGCTCACACGAAAGGAGGTACCGTTTGTTTGGACGGATGGATGTGCTTTAGCCTTCGAGACGTTGAAGCAGAGGTTGATAACCGCCCCGATCCTGACCGTACCAGATAATTCAGGAGGACTTGTGATTCACAGCGACGCGTCCGGAAAGGGATTGGGATGTGTTCTGATGCAGAATGGGAAAGTCGTCGCGTACGCATCGAGACAACTGAAGACTCATGAGAAGAATTATCCGACTCATGACTTAGAGCTTGCAGCCGTGATCTTCGCCCTGAAGATTTGGAGACACTACCTTTTGGGCGAGAGAGTCGAGGTCTTTACAGATCACAAGAGTTTGAAGTATGTATTCACTCAGAAGGAGTTGAACATGAGGCAACGCAGATGGTTGGAGCTGATGGCCGACTACGACCTTGATCTTAAGTACCATCCGGGAAAAGTTAACGTCGTGCCGGATGCGCTAAGTCGGTTACCAGCCATTCAGGTATTGACCGCACAAAGGGAGATCATTGCGGATTTTCAGAGATTTGACTTGGAGGTTGTGCTACCCCATGCTACAGGACAGTTGATGCAGTTGCAAGTACAATCGTCCTTAGTTGAGAAGATTAAAGCGGCACAATCGCAGGATCCTAGACTGCGAAGGTTTCGAGAGCAGGTTGAAGCCGGGCTACGAACCGATTTACTGATCCACGAAGACGGTTCGTTGAGATATGGTAGTCGTGTGTGTGTGCCAAAAGGAGATGTGCGTGAAGAGCTCATGAAGGAGGCACACAGTTCAGCTTACTCTGTACATCCAGGAGGGACAAAGATGTACCGAGATATTCGACAGCACTTCTGGTGGGAAGGTATGAAACGGGAAATTGCTCGCTTCGTGGCTAAGTGCTTGGTGTGTCAGCAAGTCAAGGCTGAATACCAAAGGGTTGCTGGTTTGTTGCAACCACTTCCGATTCCTCAGTGGAAGTGGGAACATATAACCATGGATTTCGTGACGGCTTTACCGCGGAGTCCAAAGGGCAACAATGCTGTATGGGTGGTTGTCGATCGGTTGACCAAGGCAGCTCACTTTATTCCTTTTCGGGTTGGTCAATCGACAGAGACTTTGGCAGAGCGGTACATGCAGGAGGTTGTCAGATTGCATGGAGTACCGGTAAGCATCGTGTCCGATCGGGACACTCGGTTCTTGTCGCACTTTTGGAGGAGTTTACAAGAAAGTTTGGGGACTCGATTGAAGTTTAGCACAGCTTATCATCCTCAAACCGATGGACAATCGGAGAGAACGATCCAGACCCTTGAAGATATGTTGAGAGCTTGCATGTTGGACTTCAAAGGTTCTTGGGAGGATCATCTACACCTGGTGGAGTTTTCGTACAACAATAGCTTCCAAGCGACAATTCAGATGGCTCCGTTTGAAGCGTTGTATGGTCGTAAGTGACGTTCACCGGTTTGTTGGGATGATGTTGGTGAACGAAGGTTACTAGGACCAGATTTGGTGGTGCAGACAGTCGAGAAGGTGAATACAATCAGAAAGCATATGAAGGCAGCTCAAGACAGACAGAAAAGTTGGGCCGACACGTCAAGAAGACCTCTAGAGTTCACCGTGGGTGATTTGGTATTCCTGAAGATATCACCGACTAGAGGGGTGATTCGCTTTGGAAGTCGGGGAAAGCTTAGTCCACGATTCGTTGGACCATTCGAGATATTGGAGCGTGTTGGAGAGGTAGCGTACCGGTTGGCGTTACCACAGTCATTAGCAGGAGTTCACGATGTGTTTCATGTGTCTCAACTACGGAGGTATGTTCGTGATGAGACTCATGTCTTGGATCATTCGGAGTTGACCGTACGGGAGGACCTGACTTTTGAAGAGCGACCAGTTGAAATCAAGGATCGAAGAGAAAAGGTTCTTAAGAACAAGGTTATCCCTCTTGTGCTAGTTTCTTGGGGTAATCGATCGCATGGAGAATCCACTTGGGAGCGAGAAGACGAGATCCGGCAGAAATTCCCTCACCTTTTCCAGTAGTTAGCCATCTTGTATTTTTGGAATTTCGAGGACGAAATTCTTTTGTAGTTGGGTATGATGTAACACCCGAGCCCAATAATACTATTTATATTACTAGTTGAGGGTTATATATTGCTCTTTTCCAATTATTCTGTTTTCTGGGGTTTATTGCTAAATTTTAACCGGTTAAGTCATTTTGGCACATAACAAATTTTAACTCCTAAAATGAAATTTAAAGTGTCCATGTTGGCCTACTCGTCGCCACTAGTCGCGTGGTAGCGTCCGCGTGTCGAGATTCCGTCCCGTTCGGCTAAACGGGCAAGTTTGGACGACTACGCACGCGTACAAGTGTCCGACTTGGGGGCATGCATTTTATTCATTAGACACCTCTTTTCAAAATTTGGAACCCGCTTAAAATCCTACAATTTGAATTTGGAGCATTTGGGCGCAACCCGGGCGCGATTTGGAAATGTTTTATTTAGCGCCAAAAGTGCCCGTTTGATTTAAATATATTTAAACCATTATATTTATATTCTGTTGTTTTAACGTTGAAATCACTGTTTGTTATCCTTTATATTTTTTTTGTTACCTTCAAAGATTCGTGCGCAGCCAATCACGAGAAAGGAAATTCTCGTGGGGCCCCCGTTTCACTCTATCTCTCTCTATCTATCTCATCAAATCTCTCTTCCTCTCTCTCTCTCTCTCTATTCCTTTATCTCTCTCTCCCTATATATATTTTCTCACGCAGCCGCCTCCTCCATCACGAGAACAACCCACGAAACCCTAACCCTAGCTCCTCGCGACCTCACCGCCGACCTCCCCGCGACCTCGCCGTCGCCGTCAGCACCTCCTCAACCTAGCCGCACCCTCTTCCTCCTTCCTCCGCCGATTCCCGCGCCTGCACCCAACCCCGACGACGCCTCCAACCCCCGCAGACCTCACCGTCGACGCCACCTCCCGTCGCCGACGTCTCCCGCGACTCCCTCTCCCCCTCCTCGTTGCAACCTCGTCGTCGCTTTCCCTCCTCCCCTCGCCGGACCACCAACCCGAGCCCATAACCCCCATCAAGTACCCTCTACTATTCGCCGGAGAACTCGCCGGCGATCCTCGCCGTCGTCACCAGAGCCACCTCCATCTCCCCCTCGACCACCAGAGCCGACCACCCTCTCCTCCACTCGTCGCAGCACCCTCTCCCGCGCATCCCCGAGGCCATTCAAGCCTTTGCAGCCGCCGTCGTTGCCTCGCCGGCGTTCCAGCGACGTCGAGCTCGCCGGGGTCACCCTGGTATATCTCTCTGTAAGCTTCCTCATCCTTCCTTTTGTGCAAATCACCCCCCGCTGATCGCATTAAGTTTATCGTGTGTTGCTAACTCGTTGCCGTGTTTTTGCCGGAATCCGACCGTGCCGTCTTGGCGAACCCGACGCTCCAGCGAAGTACCCTGGTCCGTGTGATCCCGTTGTTCTCTGTTGGGGCTCGATCCGTGGCCCGTGCTATCATATCGCGTTTTCTGCCGACATCGCATCCGTGTTCCGGTTTGCAAAACCGTCGAGGCAAGTATCTGAATACTTGCTTTAACATGCTAGCGTGCGAGATCTAGTCTTGCCACGCAGTTGAATATCATACTATATAATACAACAACTTAATGATGGTAATTGATATTATATTATAAGTTAGAATTGATAGTTGCAGTTATCTTTAACATGGAATCGTTATAATAGTTTCTCGTAATTAATCAACCCACTATCAATCCATAATAAAACAATTGGATCATATCTGCTTAATTGTTAAATCATTCACGAGACAATTATTAAACTTAGTGTAAATTCATGTAGCTTCATTACTTTATGATTGTGGATATTGCTTCACCTTGTGGCTTTTGCACCCTAAAGGTGCTTGAACCTGTTAATAAGAGAATACAAAACATCATTGTGTTTACATGGAATAATATGGTTATTTACTGTTTCCTTCTGCTGTTCATTATTTGATTTCATACCTGTTGTGAGCACATACCCGATTGCACTACATATTGGCCTGACCCTGCTACACTTGACATATACATACATACCAACTCATCCTGTTGTACCATGACATTACTTGTTTCATGATTTCATGCCTAATGCCGACAAACCCGACCATCCCTGCTGTCTATCCAGACAGACCTACTCTTACCGGATTTTGTGTTGGCGTTAGTCCTTGACTACTGAATACCTGACCTGACATACATAGCTTGGGGGTATGGGGAAATCAAAGGTGAAACCGACTTGTAACTCAACAGTTCGATACATGTTCTGATCAGTCTTACGGGCTTGGCCAGCCCCGGAGTGTTGATGCTGACATCACTCGCTCATCCTACTACCTTTTACTGCTTAGCGGCACGTCTCGGATTCAGCCCCGAGGATCTTGACCGTGGTCCCGGGCACGCACGGGATACTATTGAGTTACATCGACGATTCATCAATTGGTTTCAAAGACTATAGAGTAGAAACCTGACAGGATAGTTTAGTCACCATTGCACATTACCCTACTCTGTTATTTCTTAGTACTGCTTTATTCACGTTCATATTTGCATTGCTTATCACCATGTTTACATTATATACTTGATGTCATGACGCGCTGACGTCTGGGTTTTGCATGGCCCAGATTCCGTACCACTGTCGGCGACCGAGCAGGAGTACTTCAGCCAGCAGGCTGAACTGTGAGTTCCTTAGAGTATAGTTTATTTATTTCATTTCATTTCCAGATGTGAGCCCGCATTATGGGACGTACTGTTTATTCATTGTATTGGATCATTAGCTTCCGCACTTATTGTTTATTGATTCTTGTTATTATGGATTTGGACATGTATTAGATTAGCTTATTATCTTGTTCTTGATATCCTTACAACCGTAATGTGACCGTGGATGGATACTTCCTACCCACAGGTAGCATGGTTGGCTATGTCACGTGCCCAATCTTGCGTACTCTGGGAAGCGGGGCGTGACAAACTGCAACAACTCCCACTCCGTCTTCGCCGGAGGAGTGACCTACGGGCCTCAAGCAGCCTCCCTTTTTACAATGCCGATGGACTAGATGATGCAAGCCACCACAAGGCTATTCTTTAGGACCATGCTCCCACCCATGAGCTTCAACGCCCTACTACCGTCGCAAGAAACTCCGAAGAAGTCGGTCTTTGATCGGCTTACGACTACCGTGGCCACTCTCAACGGGTCACCCAAGTCCAGTGCCTCAGTTTTCAACAGACTGGGGCAAAGCTCAAACGGGCCCATGAAGAAGCCCGCAATACCTAAAAGGGTTATCCCGAAACGGATAGCCATCCCTACTCCTGAAGTCGCCAAAGTTGCTTCTCCTGCTAAGGGGTCAGTCTTCGCAAGACTGGCCGCTCCAACTCCCGCTTCAGGCGAAGTCACCAAGGCTGCTTCCCCTTCTCGAAAGTCTGCCTTCGACAGGTTGGCCATCCCCACTCAACGGACGTCAATTTTCAATTGGCTGATACCAACGACAACCCTTCATCAGGACAGGGGGCATGATGAAACCACCCCTATAACTGAGCCGGTCCCGTCGGCACGACATGCTCACCGTCGTCACTAGCGCCGAGTAAGGAAGGCCGGGGGCAGCTCTCCTTCTGGACTGACTCCGCCAGCTCCAACAGTAGAAGTAGACGCTGCTGTTCCAACTGGGAACAGCTTTGAACCACTCAGGAGGGTTCTCAAGAACGCTCCGACTGCCGTGCTGAAAAGATCTCCTCCACCTATGAAGAACGCTATAAAGGTAAAGCCGGAGTAGCCCCCTCAGCGATTATCTTATAAAATTCACAAGGTCTGACGACAGGTCCGAAACTCGATGATCACTCAAGACTACTCCCACCAATCGAAAAAGATGAAAGTTCGGCAAGAGAAGGACCACCATGTCGTACCGCAGAAGGTGTCGTCTACTTGGGTGCCCGCTGCAACGGCCCCCTCAACTTCGACCGCTCACAAAAGAAGAAGGCCGGAGAAAATCCCCGTGTCTGCGACGAAAGGCACTGAACCTAAATGCCCCAAATCTGGGGGCATGGTGGTGCACACTATTTATATGGCATCCGGAAAAGAGGATAGTCGTATCTCTACGGGCCATCGACCGCTCAGCAGGTCCGTAACAAAGGCCCAGGAGCAACAACAGAAGCTTCAGGAAATGTTAACACAGATAGCCGCACTCACTGGGCCGAAAGAAAGCCGGGAGACGTCGTCAGAGCAGCGTCATGAACAAGAAACTGATGCTGAGTTCTTCCGCAGAATCCTCGAGAAGAAGGACAAAGAGGCAGCGGAACAAGCTGCCAACATAAAAAGACTGGCGCTTTTATTCCAAGACATGGTCGGGATGATGTTACAGCCGGATCCTCCAGCTGAAGACTCTCCGATTATTCTTGAAGACGATAGGGGAGAGATATCAAACCCTCTTCCGGCTTGTTCAGCAGCCAAAGAGGAGACCATTTCTAAAGCCACCTTGGATGACTATATCGCTCAGCAGATACGAACTCATCAGGCGAGCGAAGCGGCCGGGCAAATTGTTAAGACTAGACAACCCTATCCGGGTTGGTATGATCAAATAAAGTACCTGCCAGGATATACGATCCCTAAATTTCACGTATATAAGGGGACGGGAAATCCACACCAACACGTGGCTCAATTCAAGGCTCTGTGTAGCAACACCGGAGGTGACGATAAGCTACTGCTTCACCAGTTTGTTGGCAGCTTGTCGAAAACAGCGTTTGAATGGTACTCTGAGCTCCCGAATGACTCCGTTAAGACATTTGCAGAAATAGAGCTACTATTTACGCAATGATTTGGAGCGCTAGCGAGCGCACTCCGATCACCACACTAATTAACGCCAGGGTGAAGCCATGTGAAACATGGGTTCAGTATGCGATACGGTGGCGAAACCTATGGTCGAAATGCGAACAACGCATAGAAGAGGCTCCTGCAGTGGGCATGTTTGTAGGAACCCTCGATCCGCAGGCGACAATAACCCAGTTCATGATGTTTTTCAAGCCGACTACCTTTCAGACCTTGATTGATAAGCTGGCCCAAATGGACCGGATGGTCATAAGCCTTCCTTTTCAAAGACAGAACTGCGGAATGAAAAGGGCAAAGGGAAAGCCACATTTGTCACCAATGCTCAACAATAGCCGAGCGATTTAAAACCTATTGTTCGCCAAAGCAACGTGCGTCCACGCCAATCCCTCGAGGAGAGACTGGGACGTCCTTACTCGTTTCCTCGGGATAAGACGAAGAGGTTATTTGAGCCAGCACTGCGCAACAAGCTCATCACTCTACCGGAGCCAAGACGCCCAACGCAACCAGGCGACGTTAACAATCCTAATTACTGCCCTTACCACCGAATATTGGGTCATCCAATCGAAGATTGTTACATCTTCAAGAGTTGGATCGAAGATCAGTACCAACAGGGCAAGTTCGCGTTATCCGAAAACTGGAAGGTGAACCCGCCATAACCTCACGCTTCTAAAAAGGTGGACACGCTGGGGGCATCATGCTCACTTATAGAGGAAGCCCCATGGAAGATGGCCCTTTCAGCTAAGACGAAAAGAATGCTGAAGGATCTCCAAACATGCTCGGCAATCAGGTGGAAAAGTCCTCTGGAACCCGAGATCATTGAGGGAATGCTGAAGCCGCGCCTGACTCCAAGAATTGGTAGCGATAATCAAAACGCTCAGGCCCAGCCGTCAAAGTCTTCGAAGAAGAAAAAGAAGACCAAAAAGCCCGTGAAGCCTGATGACAAGCGCACGGACCTGCAAAAATATATTGACGCGCTGGAGGAATATAACTAGAAGGCGCGAACCCCGGTCACACTCCAAGAGTTTCTCAACCATATCCTTGAAGATAGAGATGGCGATGAAGACGAGGGAGAAGACTCGTTAGACAAACCTGAAGATTATATGGCAAGCTGCCACGTGATCTCTCACTCGTCAGTAGATGGTGAAGAAGCTCCCGATGCAGAAAAACTGGGGGCAGATCCCGAAACGGAACTCCTAGAACCGTTAGATGAGATGATTGACATGCTGCTGAATGAAGCCTGTCAAAAGAGCAAAGCTGATCGAGAGCGTGAACTAGCTATATTCAAAAAAGCCAAATGCCGGCGACTGAATGAAAAGGTTGAGGCATTCCAACCAGATCGAAGCACGTCCGCCGCAGACAAAAGAAAACTTAAGACGAGGAAACGATTCGCTAGAGCCCTGTCAATGGGAATGAAGTTGCCCTCTTTCAGAGGAAATTCTCCTGGCGGTATACATCTTGATGAAGCAGACGTACACCCTAACTTCTGCTTGTACCATCGGAGGACCATACACCCTACTGAAGAATGCAACGCCTTTAAAAATTGGTGGTAGGGGTATGTTGCTCACCGGCAACATTTCAAGCGGATGAAGCGCAAAACTCGTCGGGACCAAAGAAGCACGACAGATGAGCATAAAAGAACTGCCAGCGAATGTCACATGGTTAATTCCGGGGGATCTCAAGTCTCACCTTCGGGAGTGATTCTGATGAAGAAATAGCCCTCGGCTTTTCTTCAGGGAATCCATCTCTGAAACAGAAGAGATGAAGACCTGCGAGAACATTCAGCTGCGCAATCGCACGCTACCTGAAAAGAATCTCAGACCCATAAACAAGGGATCGAACAAAAAGGATAAGGGGAAAGAAAAGGTCCCTGAGTATATCACCCTCGATGACCGAGTCATCGAAGAGCTGGCAGCCAAGGACCCGCCCAAGAAAAACAAGGTGGATTACAACGTTCTGGCATACCTGAGGAAGATACCCTCGCAGCTAAGCATTCTCGACGCCCTTCTGCTATCCAAAGAGGCGAGAGATTCTCTAATTAAGGCATTACAAGAGCCTGACTAGTTTCAAGCTTTCCTCGCCGAAGAAAAGATGAAGGATGAGCTGGAAGAAATTCACACTGCTGACGTCACTTTCGGCAATGAAGATCTCCTCCTCGGGACGTGGGAGCACAACCGTTCCCCTGTATGTCACCGGATACTGCCATGACATTAAGATAGGGAGGATCTTAGTTGATAACGGGTCCTCTGTCAACCTTCTCAACATGAGAGTGCTAAAAGAAATCTGCATGAGCGTTCAACACCTCGCTCGGGATAAAATCACTATCTCCGGGTTCGACTCTCGGTCATCACGGACGCTCGGGTCTGTGATACTGATGTTACGCTTTGGACTGCTCGTCACTGACATCAAGTTTCACATCATTGATGCTAAGACTTGCTACAACGCTTTGCTCGGCAGGCCTTGGTTACACGAGTACAACATCATCCCTTCTATACAACATCAGTGTATGAAGTACTTCAAAGATGGGCTTGAATACACTGTGACAGGGGAGCTGAACCCATTCTTCGTAAACGAAGTCCGAAAGTACGAAGATGCAAAGTACTTCTTACAAGACTTTGAAGACACGGAAAGATGCCATAAACCCGAGGATAAGCAAAAAGCTATCACCACCAATCCGGTCTTCGGGAGCGATACCGAGGAGGAAGAAGAGGTAGTCTATTCAGGACCTCCCCGATACAACAAACCGGGACCGTCTACCCCTATTCTGGTCTTTGGCAGTGAGTCTAAAGACGAGGTCAACGCAGTATTCTCGGCTCGTCTATCAGTGCAAGCCTTCATTGGAGATGAATGGAGTTTACAAATCGCTATGGTTCCGCGGCAGCACTACAAAGAGCTCGACGAACTTGATACCTATAGTGTGCAAGAACAGCAGACGTTCTACATCCCTCCCAGGCGAAGAGTTGAAAAGGCGATCCTCTTTTATCAATCCACGGAAACCAAAGTGGAGAAAGAGATCTGGCATGGTGCCGATTCTACGCTTAACAGGCTCCAGCCCATCCGTTTGCCCAGATACTACACAGAAGGATTAAAAAGGCTGTTGAGGCGCCAAGCCGTACCCTTGAAGCAGACTGCGCGACAAGCCCAGTTCTACAACAGGATCTGAAACGTCCCTGGAACTCAGCGAAAATTGCCTAACGGGAGAATGGAAACGATCGGGCTTGGATATGTTCAATCCAAGAAACGGGAACGATTCCATGGCTGCTACGTTATACATGATTTTGATGAAGAAGGAGATGCTCTGTTAGAAGACGCTAACCCTAAACCAAAACGAGGTCTCGCCATGAAAGTGCCAAGTCCATCGTTCGAAGAACAAATGGATAAGCTAATAAGGGAAGCGGGTCAAAAGGTCCGAGATGACCATAGCCGTGAAATGACCATCTATGAAAAAGCCAGAACGCAGCGCCTCCTTCAGCAGGCTACGAAAAATGACGATGCCCTTCGTCGCCAGCCCGTCATACGGAAGACTCAACGCGGAGGAAAAAATAAACCGAAGAACGGAAAAAATGTTCGACAGCAGTAAAGCGGGTCCAAGAAGCCTCGCGATCGAAAATTGAGCAGCTGGGATTCGTCTCTTATAAAGAAGATGGGTCGAGCATACTCTTTTCCCCAAGACAAGACAAGGAAGATATTCGATCATGTCATGAAATATCAAATGATTACACTCCCAGAGTCCAAACATCCTGAACAAGCAGGCGAGGTCTCTCACCCAGATTATTGCTCCTATTATCGAGCGATAGGACATCCTCTCGAAGACTGCTTCATATTCAAAGACTAGGTAGAAGACCAGTTTCAGCAAGACAGGTTCGCTTTATCCAGCAGTTGGAGGGTAACCCCACCATAGAAACATGAACCGAAAGCCACATATGCAGCGAGAGTAGAGCCGGATCAACGTCGATCTTGGAAGCGATCTCACACCTGTCACGTAATAACACTGACAAAAGAAGGAGTGCCCGAGAATATGGATGACCTCTCCTGGTGCTTTGAAAATGATGATGACGAAGTGATCTCAGAGTTTCCACCGGCACCAAAAGAACTGGAAGATGGGATACATACTACGGCAGATAACCTCAGAAAAATCGACTTAGAAACGGTAAACTACCCAAGGCCTACGTTCGTCAGCGAGCTGATGTCCGAAGAACAGGTGGCTACACTCAAAGAAGTGCTCATGCAGTATAAAGACTGCTTCGCATGGAACTACTCCGAGATGCCGGGGATAGATCGGAAAATAGCAGTGCATAAATTGGCTATATCTTCGGACGTCAAGCCAGTCAAGCAAGCACCAAGAAGAATGTGGCTCGAACTTGAAATGAGCATCAATGCCGAAGTCAAGAAGCTAATCGACTCCGACTTTATCCAAGAAGTTCAGTATCCTGACTGGATCGCCAACATTGTCCCAGTAATGAAGAAAAATGGGACAGTGCGCATCTGCGTGGACTTTCGAGACCTCAACAAAGTTTACCCGAAGGATGATTTTCCCGTACCGGTTACCGAGCTGATGATAGATAACACGTCCACTCACAAAGTCTTCTCCTTCATGGACGGCACATCAGGGTACAATCAAGTAAAGATGCATCCTGAAGACCAGAAGCATACCGCTTTCCGGACTCCGCTGGGGATATTTTGCTACAAAGTAATGCCTTTCGGTCTGAAGAACGCCAGCGCTACCTATCAGAGGGCTATGACGAAGATTTTCGATGACCTCATACATGAAATCGTCGAATGCTATATTGACTACCTCGTTGTAAAAAGCAAATCACACGAGGAGCATTGGGAGCATCTGAAGATCGTGTTTCAGCACCTTCGGAAATACAACTTGAAGATGAACCCTCTCAAATGCGCGTTCGGAGTCTCCTCAAGTAAATTCCTAGGATTCATTGTACGTCACCGAGACATCGAGATAGACCCGTCGAAGATCAAGACGATCATGGAAATGCCTCCGCCAAGAATTCTCAAACAACCGCGGTCTCTCCAAGGAAGGCTCACATATATCCGACGGTTCATAGCCAACCTCTCCGGCAAATGCCACCCCTATAGTCATCTAATGAAGAAGGGGACCCCTTTCGTCTGGGATCGTAAATGCCAGAGCGCACTAGACGAAATCAAGCAATACCTGCAGAATCCTCCGATGCTGACTGCTCCAGTCAAGGGGAAGCCTCTCATCCTGTATACAACAGCCCTCGAAGGTTCTTTAGGCGCGCTATGGGCACAGGAGAACGACCAAGGGAAAGAGAGGGCCCTATACTATTTGAGTCGAGTTCTCCTGGGGGCAAAAAACAATTACCCCCCTATCGAAAAACATTGCCTGACATTAATCTTCGCTATAACGAAGCTTCGGCATTATGCTTTGGAGCATGAGGTCCATCTCATATCAAAAGTGGATCCTTTCAAATATTTGATTTCGAGAGCCATACTAACGGGACGACTCGCTAAATGGGCCCTCCTCTTAATGGAGTTCTCGATAACATATCGACCGCTCAAGGCAGTGAAAGGCCAGGCCATCGCCGACTTCCTCGCTGAGCATCCTATACCTGCCGATTCACCCCTAAATTGCGAATTGCCAGACGAGCACGCGTTTGACACGATTGATGGGGAAAAAGGAGAGAGCGACACCCGATGGAAACTCTACTTCGACGGGGCATCTTCCATGAAGAAGCGAGAGCACAACACCCCCATAATCAAATCTGAGGTAGGCCTCATCTTCGTGACTCCACTAGGAGGGATAATGCGCTTTGCCTTTTCCTTGACAGAGCCGAAGACAAACAATGAAGCCGAATATAAAGCTTTGATAGCAGGTCTTGAGATCACTGTCGACATGGGAATCGAAAACCTCCTCATCTACAAAGACTTCCAGCTGGTCGTTGGTCAAGTAAATGGCGACTATCAAACGTGCAAACCAGAATTGGTAAAGTACGGTGAGAGAGTGCAACAACTGCTGACTCAAATCCCTTCTTACGCCCTGGAAAGCATACCAACAACAACAACAACAACAACAACAACAACTGAGCCTTTTATCCCAAGCATATGGGGTAGGCTTAATGAACCAACATGAGAATCACGCCAGGTCCAGCACATGAATCCTCTTCCTCCACTCATTCCTATCGAACAATATACTTTCATTGAGTCATTTGGCAACCATATCGTTTCGTATCACCTCCATCCATGTTTTCTTCGGTCTCCCTTTTGCCCTTTTGCCATTGCCCATATCGGGAGTATCTATTCGTCGAACCGGTGCTTCCATAGGTCTGCGTCGCACATGACAAAACCATCTTAGCCGGTTTTCCCGCATCTTCTCCTCCACAGGTGCGACACCAACTTTTGTACGAATATCCTCATTTCGCACCTTATCTTTTCTAGTGTTACCGCACATCCAACGAAGCATGCGCATCTCCGCTACGTGCATCTTCTGTGTATGATGCTTCTTAGGAGCCCAGCATTCTGTACCATATAATAAGGCAGGCCGAATAGCGCTCCGATAAAACTTTCCTTTCAATTTTAACGGAAAGTTACGATCACACAAAATCCCTGTTGCACTCCTCTATTTCAACCAACCAGCTTGGATCCTTTGATTAACATCACTATCGATCTCCCCATTCTTTTAGATGATGGAACCTAGATATCTAAACTGGTCGTTCGATGATATCTCTTGCCCTTCCAATGTTATACCAATATGGTTTTGACTTCTCTGCTTACTAAATTTGCAATGCATATATGATGTCTTGGACCTGCTCAATCTGAATCCCCGAGATTCCAATGTTTGCCTCCATAATTCGAATTTGGCATTAACCCCTGCCTTCGTCTCATTTACCAGAACAATATCATCAGCGAATAGCATACACCAATGTACCTCATCTTGGATAGTTCTAGTAAACTCATCCATCACGATGATAAACAGGAATGGACTTAATGCAGATCCTTGATGTAAACCAATAGTAATCGGAAAATCACTCGTTAAGCCGCCGCAAGTTCTGACATTTGCCACTACTCCATCGTACATATCCTTGATTATGTCAATATACTTGACGGGGACCCCCTTTTTCATCATTGTCCCCCATAATACCTCTCTAGGTACCTTATCGTACGCTTTTTCTAAATCAATAAATATCATATGCAAATCTCTTCTCCTCTCTCGAAAACGCTCGACAAGTTGACGAAGCAAATGAATGGCCTCTGTCGTCGGTCGTCCAGGCATGAACCCAAACTGGTTCTCTATTATCTTAATATCCTTCCTTAGCCTGTGTTCAATCACTCTCTCCCAAAGTTTCATGGTGTGACACATAAGTTTTATTCCCCAGTAGTTTGAGCAACTTTGAATGTCACCCTTGTTCTTGTAGATAGGTATAAGGATACTTTTCCTCCATTCATTTGGCATCTTTTTGTCTGCCAAATCTTATTAAACAGATCTGTCAGCCATTTAACGCCTATTTCTCCTAAGCATCTCCAAATCTCGATAGGAATCCCGTCAGGACCAACCGCTTTTCTTAAACTCATTTTGTTCAAAGCTTTTTTAACCTCTGGTAGTCTTATTTTACACATAAAATCACTGTTTATATCTTGAGATTGAATGACAAGTCCATCCAAATTCTAAGTAAAGCTCTTATTGAAAAATTTGTCAAAATAATCTCTCCATCTTTCCTTGATATTCTCATCTCGAACTAAAACCTTCTGATTTTCATTTTTGATACACTTCATCGCATATAAGTCTCTAGTCTTCCTTTCCCGCATCCGAGCAATCCGGTATATATCATTTGCGGCCTCTTTATTGTCTAATTTCTCATACACCTCCTTGTAGATCTTAAATTTAGCTTCCCGAACAGCTTTCTTAACTTCCTTTTTAGCTATTTTGTACTTCTCAAATCTCTCCACATCTCTACTTTTCTTCAAATCTTTATAAGAATCCCTATTAATTTTAATAGCAGCCTTTACATCTTCATTCCACCATGATATGTCCTTAGATGGTGGAGCACCACCTCTTGACTCACCAAGTAGATCTCTAGCTACCTTCTTGATACAACTAGCCATTTTGTTCCATGTTTTGTCTGGATCATCTTCCAACTGCCAATCCGCTTCTTGGACTACACAATCTATAAAAGCCTTTTGGTTACCTTATTTCAATCGCCACCATTTAATTCTAGGCTCTACCTTACGTCTAATCTTCCTAGGTTCTCTTCTAAATCGAAAATCTAGAACTAAAAGTCTATGTTGGGTGGTTACACTCTCACCTGGCACTACCTTACAGTCGATACAACAATCTCTATCTATTCTTCTCGTCAGAAAAAAGTCTATTTGACTAGCACTTGATCCGCTCCTAAAAGTGATAAGGTGGGACTCCCTTTTCTTAAACCAGGTGTTTGCTAAGATCAAGTCATAAGATAAGGCAAAATCTAGAATCGAGTCACCTACTTCATTCCTTTGTCCGAAACCAAAACCTCCATGGATAGTATCAAACCCACTACGACTAGTACCTACATGTCCATTAAGATCGCCACCAATAAATAACTTCTCTCCACTAGGTATACTTTGCACCACCTCGTCTAAATCCTCCCAGAATAGACGCTTACTAGTGTCATCAAGACCTATCTGTGGTGCATAAGCACTAATAACATTAAGGATCTCTCCACCTAGGATAAGCTTAACCAGTAAAATTCTATCACATTTTCTCCTAATCTCAACTATATCCTCAAGCAACCGTCTATCTATGATTATGCCTACTCCATTACGATTTTTATCTCTACCCGTATACCAAAGCTTATAACCCAAAGGCTCTATGACTCTACTCTTTTCACCTACCCACTTAGTTTCTTGCAAACACATAATACCAACTCTCCTCATAATCATCACCTCCACTAATTCTATTAGTCTACCCGTAAGAGAACCTATGTTCCATGAAGCTAGACGGATCCTATGAAACCCTTGCTTATTTTTCACTACACCCAGGGTCCGATGTAGCGCGCCGTCTCTGGACGACGACCATTGCTTATTTGTCACTACACCCGGGGTCTGATGTAGCGCGCCGTTTCTGGACGACGACCCTTGCTTATTTGTCACTACACCCGGGGTCCGATGTAGCGCGCCGCATCTGGACGACGACCTAGAAGCCCTTGCATACTTAACACTACACCCAGGATCCGATGTAGTGCGTCGCTGAGTAGGGGACGCCCCAACGATATTCTTATTATGGTTCATGTCATAGAATGTGACAAAGTTTTACGTTGGCTGTCACAAGCCTACCACAACCCTTACCCTTTCTCATCCGGACTTGGGACCGGCAACGGTGGGTTTGTCCTGGAAAGCATACCGCGCGCGGAAAATAGCAAGGCGGATGCATTATCCAAGCTCGCTAAAGAACTGGCCGATGAGAACCTCGATGACGTAAGGATCGTTGTGCAAAGCCGTCGAGTTCTTGCACCGGCAGAAATATCTCCGGAGCTGTCCGAAGAAAAGGGAGCGACCGAGCAAACGCCCTTACAAATAAAAGACTAGGAAAAAGCTAAGGATTGGAGAGAAGTCTTTATAGACTACTTCAAATCCCGTCGGACACCTGAAGTTGCGTCCTCAAGACATCAGCTCATGAAAAAAGCTCTGTCTTTCGCCTTCGTCAATGATACTCTATATAAGAGATCATTTGATTCTCTATGGCTAAGATGCCTGGGACCTGAAGAAGTAAAGAGTGTCGTCCAAGAAACTCATGGCGGACTCTGCTGTTCTCACCAAGCCGGGCCGAAGATGAAACTGAAGATCAAAAGGATGGGCTACTATTGGCCCACAATGATCCAAGACTGCCTCGAATACGCGAAGTAGTGCCACTCGTTCCATATTCACGGGGACTTTATCCACCAGCATCCAAATCCGCTACATCCAACGGTGGCTAGCTGGCCGTTCGAAATGTGGGGAACTGACATAATCGGGCCCATTGAACCAGCATCGTCCAGAGGCCATCGGTTCATACTGGCGACAACTGATTACTTCTCCAAGTGGGCAGACGCAGTACTACTAAGAGAAGTGAAGACGGAGAATGTCCTCCATTTCTTCAAGACACACGTCATCTATCGGTTCGGCACTCCGCGATGGATTATCTCCGATAACGGGCCGGCCTATAGAAGTCACAAAATCAGCCGCTTCGCGCAGCAACATAATATAGACCGGAGATACTCTTCGGTCTATAATCCCCGAGCTAACGGTCTGGTTGAGGCTTTCAACAAGACCTTGAAGAAGATCGTAAAGAAGACGGTGTCTTGAAATAGGAAGGACCGGTACGAGAGATTGCATGAAGCTCTCTGGGCGTATCGAACCACGTTCAAAACTGCCACAAACACAACGCCGTATGCATTGGTATTCGGCGCTGAAGCAGTACTTCCCTTAGAGATAGAGCTACCCTCCCTACAAGTGTCAGTTCATTACGAGCTAACAGACGAAAAGAATGCTCATCTTCGGCTTGAGGAACTTGATGCCCTTGACGAAACCCGGCTCATGGCGCAGCAAAACTTGGAAGCTTACAAAGCAAAAATGACGTGCTCATACGAGAGGCTGACTAGGCCGAGAACATTCCGCCAAGGCGAACTCGTGCTAATGGTCAAGAGACCTATGATCCCCAATCGTGCCAAACAGGGGAAATTCGAGCCAAACTATGAAGGCCCGTATATCATAGACAAAGTCTACCAGGGTGGGACTTACTTGCTTATGGAAATGCATGGCGAAAGACCCTTCAGGCCAATAAACGGCCATTTTTTGAAGAAATACTACGCCTAACCGAAACGTCTTTAAACTACTATAAACCCGCAGCATCCTTAGGCTGACGCCAAAAAAAAAACAGTACGTCCATAAGCAAGATGGGAACGGATGAAAACCCGAAAGGGCTCCGTGAGTAAAAACAGCAGGACTACCGGTGAGTTTGTGAAAATCCGAAAAGGTGCAATCTCGTTAAAAGACACTTGCAAGGTCCTCTCGACCCTGTAAAGAGAAAATACCTGCGTGAGATCTTTACAACTCACAAGGGAGCAACACACTTAGGAATCCCCACGATTCCTAAGGAGAAATTACACTTACGAGATCCTCATAACTCGTAAGGAGAATTCCCCTTTGAGACCCTCACGGCTCACAGGATTCAAAAGCCTTAAGCTATAGGGATCTGAACCTGTTCTTAAGCCATCACATTTCCCAGACTGCCCTACAAGCGTTTCAATATTGACCCTTGTATACAATCCACGGGCACAAATAAACATTTCCCTAACAGAGTCCCATCAGCGACTAGGGATATGCTCACATGGTGAACGACCCTTGTAAGTTCCCTCGACTTATAAGGAGAAAACGCTCTTGTAAGATTCTTACGACTTATAAGAGAACACACACTTAGGAATCCTTACGGTTCCTAAGGAGAAAATGCACCTACGAGATCCTCATGACTCGTAGGGAGAAACACATTTATGAGATCTTTACGGCTCATAAAATCAAAAGCCTTAGTCGACAGGATCTTAACCCTATTTGCTAAGCCACCTTTTTTCGAACCGAAAAAGACAAATGATGATTCACTCCTGGCAATATCCCAGTTGTAGCGATGTTGATGACTAAATCGGTATCAAATCCTAAGTCCTTTCACGGCAAATGATGATTCGCACCTGGCAATATTCCAGTCGTAGCGATGCTGATGCTGAGATTGGCATCAGATTCCAAGCTCCATACTCGCAGCAAAAAGTCTGAGAGCTATAAATGCATATGAAATAGCCGAAATGATGGGGCAACTTGCAACAAAATCAGCAAGTAAAATATATGCATACAAAAATAGCCGAAATGATTGGGCAACTCGCAATAAAAAGCAGCGAGTAAAAAAGAAAAATAGCCGAAATGATTGGGCACCGCGAAAAATAGCTGAAATGATTAGGCAATCGCGACTTTCGCGATACAAAAAACTGAAATGATAGAGCATCGCGGAAAGAAAAAAAATACACATAACATGAAACTTTTGTCCTACAGATGAGATCACATCGATTCCTGTATACAATCCAGGGGCACAAACAAGGAAGGAACCATATCATCCCACCAGGCTCTATTAAAAAGAGAGCCAAATCTTGATGGCAACATCTGCATCTCAAGAGATTAACAACGGCGTTCCTTCTCGTTACAGCAGACGCAACGTCAGCAAAGCGGAGCCACGGCAAAATCCCTAGTTCCAAATCTCGACGGTTTACAGACAACCTAGAGACCACTTCGACATTCGTC
The DNA here is from genome assembly GCA_030015575.1 of Agapanthus africanus. Taxonomy (NCBI): domain Eukaryota; kingdom Viridiplantae; phylum Streptophyta; class Magnoliopsida; order Asparagales; family Amaryllidaceae; genus Agapanthus; species Agapanthus africanus. The sequence goes on along the minus strand of JASDDO010000150.1, from coordinate 979,822 downwards.
TCGTTACAGCAGACGCAACATCAGCAAAGCAGAGCCACGACAAAGTCCTAAGTTCCAAATCTCGACGGTTCATTTACAACCTAGAGACCACCTCGACATTCGTCTCGTTACAGCAGATGCAACGTCAACAAGCGGAGCCACGGCAAAGTCCCTAGTTCCAAATCTCGACGGTTCACAGACAACCTAGAGACCACCTCGACATTCGTCTCGTTACAGCAGACACAACGTGAACAAGCGGATCCACGGAAAAGTCCCTAGTTCCAAATCTCGGCGGTTCACAGACAACCTAGAGACCACCTCGACATTCATCTCGTTACAGCAGACGCAACGTCAGCAAAGCGGAGCCACGGCAAAGTCACGAGTTCCAAGTCTCGACGGTTCACAAACAACCTAGAGACCACCTCGACATTCATCTCGTTACAGCAGATGCAACGTCAGCAAAGCGGAGCCACGACAAAGTCCCTAGTTCTAAATCTCGACGGTTCACAGACAACCTAGAGACCACCTCGACATTCGTCTCGTTACAGCAGACGCAACGTCAGCAAAGCGGAGCCACGACAAAGTCCCTAGTTCCAAATCTCGATGGTTCATAAACAACCTAGAGACCACCTCGACATTCGTCTCGTTACAGCAGACGCAACGTCAGCAAAGTGGAGCCACGGGAAAGTCCCTAGTTCTAAATCTCGACGGTTCACAAACAACCTAGAGACCACCTCGACATTCGTCTCGTTATAGCAGATGCAACGTCGGTAAAGCGGAGCCACGACAAAGTCCCTAGTTCCAAATCTCGACGGTTCACAAACAACCTAGAGACCACCTCGACATTCGTCTCGTTACAGCAGACGCAACGTCAACAAGCGGAGCCACGGCAAAGTCCCTAGTTCCAAATCTCGACGGTCCACAGACAACCTAAAGACCACCTCGACATTCGTCTTGTTACAGCAGACACAACGTCAGTAAAGCGGAGCCACGGCAAAATCCCTAGTTCCAAATCTTGATGGTTCACAGACAGCCTAGAGACCACCTCGACATTCGTCTCGTTACAGCAGACGCAACGTCAGCAAAGCGGAGCCACGGCAAAATCCCTAGTTCTGAATCTCGACGGTTCACAGACAACCTAGAGACCACCTCGACATTCGTCTCGTTACAGCAGACGCAACGTCAGCAAAGCGGAGACACGGTAAAGTCCCTATTCCAAATCTCGACGGTTCACAGACAACCTAGAGACCACCTCGACATTCGTCTCATTACAGCAGACGCAACGTCAGCAAAGCGGAGCCACGGCAAAGTCCCTAGTTCCAAATCTCGACGGTTCACAAACAACCTAGAGACCACCTCGACATTTGTCTCGTTACAGCAGACGCAACGTCAGCAAAGCGGAGCCATGGCAAAGTCCCTAGTTCCAAATCTCGACGGTTCACAAACAACCTAGAGACCACCTTGACATTCGTCTCGTTACAGCAGACACAACGTCAGCAAAGCGGAGCCACAGCAAATCTCTAGTTCCAAATCTCGACGGTTCACAAACAACCTAGAGACCACCTCGGGGGTGGGTAGGCGTAGTGAATCGCCGAAATAGGCTCCGAAGGTGCTGCGCAAGAGAAGCTACGCCACCCCCCGATGATCTGATTGTACCACGTTCCCCATAAATGAAGGTTCTTTTGTTCCGGATCATGATCTTTGATCAGTGCAAATACCTCCCTATCGACAGGCGCTTCAGGGAATCCGCTTTCCGAACGGACAAACGGGAAAGAAGTGTCGAAAGACATAGTACCTGCGTGGGAAAAGAACAAAATTTTCAGCCGTCAATACTACAGCTCAAGTTCTGGCACTTGGTACTTTAATTTCGTACCACACTGCAATGCAGTGAAAGGGGACCAAAGAGGACCCACACAATCTAGATGATGGCTCATCATTAATAAAACAGTCTCATCATTTGATGAGACTGTCATTAAATGAGGAAATCCTCAAAATATTCTCATTTAATGAAGGCCCCTCGGGCCAAGGAGTAAATCTCCCATTGAGAGCAGCGCTCTACAACAGAGTGACATCTGTCAGCTCTGATGATGAATGGAATAAAAATTCCTCAAGAAAAATTCTGAAGAGCCATGCTCTGTAAAAATGATGGAATAACCTATCAGAAAACTTAAAGTAAAGTTTTTAATGAATTAAAAATTCCGAGATCTTCAAGATCTGTGAACTCTAAGAGTTCTTCATGAACAATGTTCCAGTTCATAGGTTAATCACCCTAAAAAAGATTATCTCTTGAAGATCTTTGATCTAAAAGATGAGCATGACACTGGATAAAAAACCCTAAAGTTTTTAGATCTATGATCTAAAGATGATCATCGCTCAGTTAATGGGAAAAACCCTAAAAATATATATTTTTTTAGATCTATGATCTAAGGAGAGTAAAATTCTGTTAAAAAGTTCAATTCTTACCTAAGTTGGGCAGAGTTTTGACTTTTAAGAAATTTCTTAAAGGAAAGAGTTTGGCTCTGAGGGAGAATTAATTCTCAGAAAACAAGAAAGACGATGAACAGAGATCATCTCAAGGGCCAAAGGCCCTATTTATAGGCACTGAGAGCCGTTTCAACTTCTGAGTTGATCCAATGACATAGATGCTGCCACCGCTGCACTCACGTATAGGCCACGTGAGCACAACAGTGGGGGCATTTGTTTCCCCAATCAGAGCAAAGCTCTGTTCAAATTTTGAAATTTGAAATGAAGCAGCGCTTTATAGCAGTGCCAGCGCTGAGAGCCAAAGACTCTGATGCAGCGCTCACGTGCAAAGCGCTAGAGCGCTCGCGCTAGCAGCGCCAGCGCTGAGAGTCAAAAACTCTAAGGCAGCGCACCACTTGCAAAGCACGTGAGCGCTAGCGCTAAGAGCGCTGCATTCTAAGCGGTGCACCACGTGCAAAGCACGCGAGCGCTAACGATAGAACAAAATGTTCTCGGCCCTTGGATCAAAGATCCAACGAACATGATTAAAAATCATCAATTGACCAGAATAAAATTCTGTTAAGAAAACATTCCTCAGAATCTTTCCAAACAGGAAAGATTATGCTCTGAAAATCAGAGCACTGTTGGATCAATGATCCAATGGTGATTAAAAATCACCAAAATATAGAATAAATTCTGTATGGGAAAAGATTTCCCAATATTGTTAAAAACAAGAAGATTGCCTTCTGTAAAACAGAAGCCCTACGATCAAAAATCCAACGGTGGGGAAATCCCCAAATCAATTAGAGAAAAGATCTCTTCAACCGATTCAACAAATCAGCCTCTACTATATAAAGACCCCAAGACTTCAAATCTCATAGAGAGAAACCCCCCACAAATTTTGAGAAAGTTCAGAGAGAAGAGCAAACTCTTGGCAAAAGAAGAATTTCTTCAAGGTAAAATAAAGAGATCAAAATATCTCATCAGAAAAAGAACTTAGTTCTTATGCTAGATCATAGATCTTTAAGACAAATTGTCTTTCATAAAAGAGATCATAACATCTTATTATAAAAAGAGAGGGGGGAGAATAATTCAATTCTCTTAGGATCACAGATTCACAAAGGCAAAGCCTTTCATCAAAAACATAAGAGATTGAAACATCTCCTATAAAATAAGAACTTTGTTATTAGATCCATGAGACAAAGTCTCGTATAAGAGAGAATTTAATTCTCAGGAAGCAGAGTTACCTAAAAGAGCCCTAGCTCTCCAATTAAAAGAAACGCTTCAGCGCTCTAAATCTAGCGCACAGCGCTCTAAATCTAGCGCACAGCGCTGCAGAGCCTTAGCACTCCAAATTTAAAAGTGCCCTAGCGCTCCAATTTAAAGAAGCACCTCAGCGCTCCAAGTCTGGCGCACAGCGCCAAGCGCGCCACGTGCTCCTCACGTGTGCGCTACTTCATCAGAAGCGCTCTGCGCTCATTGATTGGCGTTCAGCACCAAGCGCGCAACGTGCTCCTCACGTGTGCGCTACATCACAAGAAGCGCTCTGCGCTCATTGACTGGCGCTCAGCGCCAAGCACGCCACGTGCTCCTCACGTGTGCGCTACATCATAAGAATCGCTCTGCGTTCATTGACTGGCGCTTAGCGTCAAACGCGCCACATGCTCCTCACGTGTGCGCTACATTACAAGAAGCGCTCTGCGCTCATTGACCGGCGCTCAACGCCAAACGCGCCACGTACTCCTCACGTGTGCGCTGAGAGAACATAAATTATTCTTTAAATAATAAAGCCTAGAGCCATAATGAGTGCTCAGCATTCAATAAAAGACAAAAAGTTGTCAGAACCAATACTCAGCATTGTTAAATGAAAAAGGCTTGAGCCTAATTAAATGTCTAACATTTTAAATGAATGGGCTGAGCCCAAGTTGGCCACAGATCCCCAATTCAGATTAATTGAGCCCATATGCTTATAAATCTTTGATCTTAGTCCCAAATTGGACTACAGATCTCCCAACCAATATTGGTTCAAGGGTACATCTCTTCATACCTCTGATACATGTCGTTGTAATCCTTCAACGTCTTCAGAAAGGTGGAGGGTCCCAATAACCAATAACTTTTGGTGTATCCCTAAACGGTTAAACCAAAACGAGACTACGATGTCTTTAAACCAGATTACGATGTCTTTAAACCAGACTATGAGGTCATTAAACTCATGGACTATGATGTCTTTAAACTTTATAGACTATGGGGTCCTTAAACTCATGGACTATGATGTCCTTAAACTTTACAGACTATGATGTCTTCAAACTGGACCGCAAAGTCCCTAAACTAAAACAATAGAGTCCAAATGCTCTTTTGTTGGATCTAAATGATCCCGTTAAGTTGATCTTAGACTAAAATTAGACTAACGTATCCTTAACAAACGTTTAAGTTGATCTTAGTCTCAAATGAGATTAACGATCCTTAAATCCAAACCAAAACCCAAATCTAAGAAAATACGGATTTGAACTAATCCACGTCCTACGGGCGACAACACAAATTAGTCTCCGTATACAATCTACGGGCAACCAAAAACAAAACAAACATACACGACACGAAGTGACCATATGGAGAAGGAGAAAGTGGTTACCGCGATGCGGTAGCATAATTAACTGCAGGGGCTTGCGCTTGCAGGGAAGAGCGTCCCCACAATCAAAAACCCCTCAAACGAGGGGGAATCTGACGAAGTCTGCTACATCGGCTGCATCTGTCTAAACCTTTGATACACGGTGCCATAAATCAACTTGTCATTTTCGGAGAGGTGGACGGATAAAACCAAATAGCATCTGCCCCCAAATTCAGGAAAGACGAACCTACGCGGTTCCGTTTCCCGTCTTTCGGCGGAGAACAATGACCCAGTAGTATAGTTCGGATTACTCACTGCACGTCACATATGCTTATACACTTCACTGTCCCATATTTGTGTTAGTGTTATACCCTTATTACTGTTCATACTCATGCATGCATATCTTGTTACCTTCTGATTATATTTTATTGTTTAATATTATGACGCACTGACGTCTGGGTTTTGCATAGACCAGATCCTTTATACCTTTCACAGGCCGACCAGGAGTATTTCAGCCGACAGGCCGAACAGTGAGGAGTATATTGGTGTTTGGTTTAGTTTAGTTTTCTTCCAGTATTTTCATTTCCTGATGTGAGCTCATATTTGGGACGTATTTCCAGATGTTACTGTTATTGGATTTATTGCTTCCGCATATTTATATTTCTTGACTCGTTTATTCTGGCAGATGGACATGTGCTAATTAGTTTTATATATTTTACTGTTCTTGATATCTTACATACAGCCGTAATGTGATTATGGAGTGATGTTTCCTAACCACAGGTAGCATGGTTGGCTCTGTTACGTGCTGATCTTAGTGCACTCTGGGAAGCGGGGCGTGACAGGGTTTGTTTGGTATCAGAGCCATAGGATTTAGGTTAATCGGGTTTGATTCTTTTGTAGTTGGGTATTGGACCCAATACACGAATCAGAAAACCCATAATTAGGAACATGTCCTGCCACTTTACCATCTTGCCATTCTTGAATCTTATCTTTCTCTTGACCCTTTATCTTAACGAGATGGATGACTTTGCATCTCAACCTGGAATCCTCCCGATTCTTCATTATTTCTCCCTTCCTATTCTTTCGATTCTGATACCAGGATTTGGGCGACTTGGACGGAGTTATGTGATTGTAACTATGAACTGCAACATGGTTACAATGCGGTACTCTATTTAAGTAACTTAGAGTTCTAATCTTGATTCATTTCCTTGTTTTATGTCGTCATATTACCTTTCTTCTCTCGGTTTCATTGCTTACCAGTTTATGTTTTATCGCAAGTCTGAATCTTGTTTATCATGCTGATCCTGTTCGGTGTATTAGCTTCAGGATCATGGCGGACAGGAATCTGCGGTCGTACCAGAGGCGTGTTGATGACGGCGCATTGCTTGGAGTAATTAGTGGGATGCTGGAGTACCAGAAGCGGCAAACCGAGCTGAATCAGCGGCAAGCAGAAGCTTTTCAAGAAGGTTTGCGGACAGTCCAGCAGTCCGTAGACACTGTTGCAGCTAAACCAGTACAGCGTGTGGGTATCGTGGTGGATTTCAGGAGACTTAGTCCGTCCACTTTCACTGGTTTGGAGGAGTCGTTGCCAGCAGAGCAGTGGCTAGTCGATACGGAGAATTTGCTCATTGCAGCACAGATTCCGGAGGACCAGAGAGTGGATGTTGTACGCATCCAATTGGTGGACTATGCCCGTGAGTGGTGGCTCTTGGAAGATATCCGTTTGCCCAAGCCGATCAGTTGGGCAACTTTCTTGCAGAGTTTCTTGGAGAAGTTCATTCCGCAGACTGCACGGGAGGAAATGGAAGAAAGATTTATCGGTCTGAAGTAGAATGGGGGATCTCTGGATGCGCATGCGGCTGAGTGGACACGGCTCAGTCGATTCGCTGGACCTTTGGTTGCCAACAAGGCTGATAGGGCACGAAGGTTCATGCACAGTTTGGACGTGGAAATCCAGAGGCACATTATATCTCTGGGATTGACCACTTTCTCGCAAGTTCTTAAAGCAGCCAGAGAGCAGCAGAGCTTATCAATGAAGACAAGGGGCACGCAGCAGCAGACAGTTATGGTACGGAAGCCGGCATTTACGCTGAACTGAGCTCCTATACGCAGAGGTATCCCGGTGAACCGAAGTGGTATTGTACCTATGAAGAAGCCCGTCGTACCCGAGCAGAAAGGAAGGATGTTTTGTGACTTCTGCCGTCTACCCGGACACCTGCAGAGGGAGTGTCGAAGAAGGCTTGGACTCTGTTTAGTTTGCGGATCTGCTGATCATACTGTCAATACTTGCCCGTCGAAGCCACGTTTGATAGAAGATGCTCAGAAGCCACCACAGAGGCCAATTCAGGTGCAGAAGCAGATAATTCAGGGGCCTAATCAAGCTTGAGCCTTCACTTTGATGTCCGAATAGGCCAAGGCATCAGATGAAGTCGTTTCAGGTATCCTACTTGTTCATGATTTTCCCGCATTAGCATTATTCGATTCTGGTGTATCCCATTGTTTTATGTCATCCAAGTTTATTGCTGCACATTCGATTTATTGCACGACCCTGTCTAGTTGTTGGGACATACATACTGGGAACGGGAAGATCATATCTAGTAGTGAGTGCAAGGATTGTTCTGTTGTTATTTGCGGACGTGAGTTATTCGCGGATTTCTTGGTGATCGATACTGGCAGTTATGATGTTTTCTTGGGAATAGATTTTCTCGGCACTTTCCATGCTCACATTGATTGTAGGGCAAAGAAAGTGATTTTCCAGATTCCCGGACATCCGGAGTTTGTATTTGCTGGAGGTAGCAGTTCTGTCGGGCCAGTCGAGTTTAGGGCTAGGCCGACAAACAGTGTTCTTTCGTCGATGGAAGTTGATAAGTTGGAAGCGCCGGCTGTAGTTCGAGAGTTCATGGATGTGTTCGAGGACATCTCGGGTTTACCGCCAAAACGAGATGTGGAGTTCGCGATCGATCTTGTTCCTGGTGCAGCGCCAATTTCAAAGGCGTATTATCCGATGGCACCAGTGGAGTTAGAAGAAGTAAAGAAGCAGCTTACCGAATTGCTAGAGAAGGGTTGGATTCGTAGCAGCAATTCACCCTGGGGATCTCCAGTTCTTCTAGTCAAGAAGAAAGATGGCACGAAGAGGATGTGCATCGATTATCAAGAATTAAATCGGGTGACTATTAAGAACAAGTACCCGATCCCTCGCATTAGCAAATTATTCGAGCACCTTAGTGGTGCGGGGGTATTCTCGAAGCTGGATTTGTGATCCGGATATCATCAGGTCCGAGTTAAATAAGAGGATATTTGCAAGACTGCGTTCCGAACTCGATATGGACATTACGAGTATTTAGTGATTCCATTCGGAGACACGAACACCCCGGCGATATTTATGGACTTGATGAACCGAATCTTTTCACTGTTCTTGGACCAATTTATAGTGGTGTTCATCGATGATATTCTGGTCTACCCGAGGAGCCTAGAAGCGCATTCAGAACACTTGAAGATCGCACTGCAGACGTTGAGGCAAGAAAGATTATATGCAAAGATGAGTAAGTGCGAGTTTTGGCTTGAAGAAGTGAAGTTTTTGGGGCATGTCGTATCCGGAGATAGAATCGCTGTTGATCCTGAAAAGATTGCAGCAGTTCAAGATTGGCCGATTCCGAAGAATGTAGCGGAGATCAGAAGTTTTCTTGGACTTGCTGGATATTATAGAAGGTTCGTGGAGAATTTTGCTCGATTGGCTGAGCCTTTGACCAAGCTTACGTGGAAGGAAGTACCGTTTGTTTGGACGGATAGTTGTACTTCAGCTTTTGAGGCGTTGAAGCAAAGATTGGTAACCGCTACTATTTTGACTGTACCAGACGGTTCCGGAGGATTGGTGATTCACAGCGACGTGTCTGGGAAAGGTTTGGGATGTGTTTTGATGCAGCATGGGAAGGTTATAGCCTACGCATCGAGACAGTTGAAGACCCATAAGAAGAATTACCCAACTCATGATTTGGAGCTTGCGGCGGTGATTTTCGCTTTGAAGATTTAGAACACTACTTATTGGGCGAAAGGGTCGAAGTATTCACCGATCACAAAAGCCTAAAGTATGTGTTCACGCAAAAAGAGCTTAACATGAGATAGCGTAGATGGTTGGAGCTGACGGCTGACTATGATCTTGATCTCAAGTACCATCCGGGGAAAGTTAATGTAGTGCCGGATGCGCTTAGTCGGTTGCCAGCAATTCAGATGTTGACTACACCGATGGAGCTTATCAATGATTTTCGGAAATTCGAGTTGGAGATCGTGTAACCGCATTCTTCAGGACAGTTGATGCAGCTGCAAGTACAGTCATCGTTGATCGATAATATTAAAGCAGCGCAATAGCATAACCTAAGTTTGCAAAAGTTTTGAGAACAGGTTGAAGCGGGACTTCGAACGGGCTTGTTAATTCATGAAGATGGTTCGTTGCGTTATGGTAGCCGTTTGTGTGTGCCGAAAGGAGACATTCGCGAAGAAGTGATGAAGGAGGCGCACAGTTCCGCATATTCCGTACATCCAGGAGGCATGAAGATGTACCATGATCTACGACAACATTTCTGGTGGGAAGGCATGAAAAAGGAGATTGCCCACTTTGTAGCGAAGTGCTTGGTGTGTCAGCAAGTTAAGGCTGAACATCAAAGGGTAGCTGGCTTATTGCAACCACTTCCGATTCCTCAGTGGAAGTGGGAACATATAATCATAGATTTCGTGACAGCTCTACCGCGGAGTCCAAAGAGCAACAATGCAGTTTGGGTGATTGTTGATCGATTGACCAAGGCAGCTCATTTCATTCCATTTCGAGTTGGTCAGTCGACGGAAGCGTTAGCAGAACGGTATATGCAGGAGATTGTGAGATTGCATGGAGTACCTGTGAGCATCGTTTCCGACCGTGATACCCGATTTTTATCGCACTTCTGGAGGAGCTTACAGGAAAGTTTGGGGACCTGATTGAAGTTTAGCACTGCTTATCATCCCCAGACAGATGACCAGTTAGAAAGAACGATCCAAACTCTTGAAGATATATTGCGAGCTTACATGTTGGACTTCAAGGGTTCATGGGAGGATCATCTACACTTGGTAGAGTTTTCGTATAATAATAGCTTTCAGGCGACTATTCAGATGGCTCCATTCGAAGCGTTGTATGGCCGCAAGTGTCACCCACCCGTCTGTTAGGACAATGTCGGAAAGCGAAGGTTATTGAGACCGGATCTTATCGTGCAAACCGTAGAGAAGGTTAGTACCATCCGGAATCACATGAAGGCAACACAAGATAGGTGGAAGAGTTGGGCTGATACATTGAGAAGACCTTTAGAGTTCGCTGTTGGTGATCTTGTATTCTTGAAGATATCACCGACCAGTGGAGTAATTCGTTTTAGGAGTCGAGATAAGCTTAGTCCTCGATTCGTGGGGCCTTTCTGTATCATCGAACGCGTTGGAGAAGTAGCTTATAGTTTGGCATTACCACCATCTTTGGCGAGTGTTCATGACGTGTTTCATGTATCTCAACTCCGTAAGTATGTTCGAGATGAGATGCACGTGCTGGATCATTCGGAGCTGACAGTAAGGGAGGACCTGACATATGAAGAACGACCGATGTCGATTGTTGATCGAAGAGAAAAGATCCTCAAGAACAAGGTTATCCCTCTCGTACTTGTTTCATGGGGGAATCGCTCGCACGGAGAATCGACTTGGGAACGAGAAGACGAGATTCGACAGAAGTTTCCACACCTCTTTTCCTAGATTCATGCTTGTTTTTCTTTTCTTGTTCCGGGAATTTTGAGAACGAAATTCTTTTTGTAGTTGGGTATAATGTAACACCCTAGTTCATTTATACCGGTTCTGTTTTGGGTATTTCTTTAACTATGGATATTTCTTGATTTATTACTGTTATGGGTGCGAATAGTGTAATTGGTATCTGTGTTTGCATCCGACCCGACCCTCTTGCTGGAAACCCGTCTTGATTCCTGTTTATGATTTATCCCGGCTAGTTATGAGGATCCGTGCACTGTCATGTTTTATATCCTGCATTGTAGGGTGTTTTTTATCACCCCATTGAGATGGGAATACATGCGCGCTTGTCAGGCGTATTACAGATTCTCCCTGCCTAGGGCAGGCTGGGGTTTATTGATTGTGGGGATCCGAATCTCCGGCAGCTGCGGAAAGCTGACGTTAATTACCCCTCGCCTTTGGAGCGAGAGAACCTCCGATTGACGGGTCATGCGAACTCAATATGCAGTGTTGTATTTTGGAAGGGTTTTGGATATATCGGGGACCCCACAGAGTTTTTACGGGGGTCCCGCTACCCGGATAGTGGGCTGGGGGTCAAGGGGGCTAGCAGCGCCCCGTTAGAAATTTTTTCTAACGGGGACAGTGTTGTGGAGTATGTGAGTGTGTGTGTGTATATACACACACACAAATATATACATGTATATAAGAAGGAGAAAAAAAGAAGCGTCCAAAGGACGCATAGGGGGCCAGTGCCTCGCGTGCCTAGCACACAGAGCACCGGGCGCCTCACATGCTTGGCACGTGGGCATCGGGCGCTGCGCGCCAGAGCGCCAGCGTCCTACGTGCTTGGCACGCGGGAGCTGGGCGCCAGCAGTAGAAGGGACCTGGTCCCTGCACTGGGAGCTGTGCTCCTGAAAGGAAATATTTATTATTTTGTGTGTGTGTGTGTGTGTGTGTGTGTATATATATTTTAAGGATTTGAACTCCTAAGATATTTTGGAGATGATGAAAGGGGCTTCTCCCTTGAGCCCTGGATCTTCCCCAAAATGGGGTTCTTGGAAGTGGGTCTTCTTCTTCCTCCTCTGTTGGCCGGCTCTTGGAGAAAAAAGGGGTGAGATTTTAAAAATCTCTCCTTTTTAAGATCTGATAGAAGATCCAAGCTCCCCTTTGTGGGTTTTATGGTGAAAAACTATTTAGTTTTAGAAAAGGAAGAGTAAAACTCTTGATTTAATTCAAAAGAAAGAAAAAGGTTTAGAACCTTGAGGAAGGAGGAGGCATAGACCTTGATTTTTTTTAGAGAGAGAAAAAGATCTTGAGATATTTTCATTATTTTTGCGTTTATAGGCTACACACTTTACATATAGCCCCTTGGGCTTTACAAAATAGCATTTTGCCCATCCCATGCCTCATGTGCTACTTATTTTTGCACATAAGCCATGGGCTTTACAAAAATCTGGCTTTATGCCCATTTTCCTTACATTTATTCATAAAAAAAGGAAATACACCAAAAATTATTTATTACAAAATTTTTATTTTGGCATAGGGGGAGGTCGGCCGCTTCATGTTCGGGCTCGACCCGGGCATTGGCCCACCTGGCTTGGGGTTGACTTTGATTTTGAATTGGTCAACCAGGGTGTAAATTTTGACCCCAACAAATTTCCCCCCATCAATAAATGCGCACCACATATGTGGGTTGTGTGCATGAAATTGATGGATCTTCTTCGTGTGGAGGTCGACTCCATTTTGACGACGTGGAGATTGATGCTACCCTTTTTGCGACTTGGACGGTCGGTTCTGCCATTTTAGCGCCTTAGACGGTCGGTGCTGCCATTTTAGCGCCTTAGACGGTCAGTACTGCCCTTTTAGCGATTTGGACGGTCGGTGCTGCCCTTTTTTCGACTTGGACGGTCGGTGCTGCCCTTTTTGCGATTTGGACTGTCAGTTCTGCCATTTTTGCGACTTGGATGGTCGGTGCTGCCATTTTAGCAACTTAGACGGTCGGTGCTGCCCTTTTTGCGACTTGGACGGTCGGTGCTGCCCATTTAACGACTTGGACGATCAGTGCTGCCATTTTAGCGACTTGGACGGTCGGTGCTACCCTTTTTGCGACTTGGACGGTCGGTGCTGCCCTTTTTGCGACTTGGACGGTCGGTGCTGCCCTTTTTGCAACTTGGACGGTCAGTTCTGCCCTTTTTGCGACTTGGACAGTCGGTGCTGCCCTTTTTGCGACTTGGACAGTCGGTTCTGCCCGTTTTGCGACTTGGACGGTCAGTTCTGCCCTTTTTGCGACTTGGACAGTCGGTTCTGCCCGTTTTGCGACTTGGACGGTCGGTTATTTGCTCCACTTCTTACGGTGTCGGGATTTGATTTGACTTGCTCCGCTTTCCGCAGTGTCGGAATTTGATTTGACTTGCTCCGCTTTCCGCGGTGTCGGGGATTGAAGTTGACTTGCTCCACCTCTTGCGGTGTCGGGGTTGATTTGTTTGATTTGATTTGTTTTGGAAGTTCCCTACATATCCAGTGGGACTTTCGAGCTTAGAAGTGCTGCCGGGTGGGGCTTTGAATTTGGTTGTTGGGCCGGCATTAGTATTGCTGCACTGGAATAATGCCAGGAGCACGGGATTTCCCTCGTTCCCAGTTTAATGACTTAGGGGTCATCTGTTCCCAGTTTAACGACTTAGAGGTCATCTATTCCCAGTTTAAAGACTTAGGGGTCTATTGGATTGGAGTTTGGAATTCTGGGGTTAGGGTAGGTATCAACGTTGCTAACACTGAAGCACATGTGCCAGGAGCAATTCATTATTTTGCCTTTTCCTGTTGGGGAGCGATGGCTTAGGAGACAGGTTTAGGCCCCTATCAGCTAAGGCTTTTCAATTTTATGAGTCGTAAGGGTCCCATAAAAGCATTTTCTCCCTATGGATCGAAAGGACCTCGTAGGTGTACTTTCTCCTTAGGAGTCGTGGGGACTCCCAAGTGTGTTTTCCCTTATGAGTCGTAAGGATCCCACGAAGGCATTTTCTTACGAGTCGTGAGGATCCCGTAAGTTCGTTCTCCTCATGTATCGTGAGGACACATGAGTGGGTCTTCTGATTGTTCGCGTTTTGCGTATTTTTTTTAATTACCGCAATCAAGACGGTGTCGCTTGGTAGCCAACCGGTTGAGTACGGGTCGATCCACAGGGAGATGGAATCTTTTTCTCTATGTTTTAACGAGTTAAATCCAAATATTTTGGGTTTTGTGTTAAGATCTACTAACGAGATAAAAGATAATAAAGGACTTGCTAGGGTTAGGGTTAGGTTAGTTCGAGTTAGGAATATCTCACCTCTTTCAATGCCCTTTTTTAATATTGGTGTTAAGGTAATCGGAAACAACGGGGATTAGCACGACTAGGAAGAGACTTGCAAGTATAAGCTAGGCTTTCCATGCTTAGTTTCTTCCTTTTGGTCCTTATCCGTCCGTTCTTGTCTCTTAGCCCTAACCTTCGGTTAATTCAACCACAACCGGTCTAACTAGGGAATCACTGCTATCATATAGGATAGGGTGCTGTAGTGAGCGGATTGTGCTTCAATTAAAGGGAGTCCGAATTAAGGTGTTGGGTAAAAAAAGGAGTGAGAGAGATTTCCTTCTCTCAAACCTTCCTTTTCTCAAACCTTCCTTCTCCTGCCCTAACAAGTGAGAAATTACTCACCCATTAAAAAGATAAAAATAAAACAAAAGGGAAGGTAGAAAGAATTTTAGGTTAAGATGAATTACAACTAGCTATTTGAGACCTCACCTAGACAAGGATCTTCTCAAGCATCATCGTTGTTAATGATAAAGAAAATAGAACAAGGAAAAAAAACAAAAGAAAAACAATAAATAAATTCTACTACTAGATTAACAAATAAAAATTGCAGATAAGAAAATGCGATAAGAAAAATGCGAGAAAATAAAAGAACTAACTTTCTTTTTATTGATAACCTCTCAAAGCTCACTACAATTTTGAATTGAGAAAGATAAAGAAGAACAGAATTAAAATCCTAGATCTAAAAATAAAAAGAGGCATGCTAATTTGGTTTTGAGCTTTCCTATTTATAGATAGAAAAATCCTAGGTTTACATTCTGATCCATACATGAAATTACAAAACTACCCCAAGAGAGCCGAGTCAAAGCACCGACACTGCCACCGACATGCGCAGAACGCGGCCGCGGTTCCGCGGCAGAAGTGCTTGATTGGCTGCGGTTCCGCAGCCAATTGGTGGAATCGTGGGGCCATCTTTTCAGGGCTTCTCCATGTTGCTTATATCTTCTGTTTTATTCACTTGGTTTCTCTGAATCTCTTCAATTTCCTTCCAGATTTCCAACAGTGCAGAATGATGTGGACTTTTGCCTTGAGCTCCGAGTTGAAGTCTTGGATCTTGTGCTGCCCTTGTGCTTTGTGCATTGAAGTGCCTAATGATTTTCCATTTGTCCCTTGAACTGGTATGCGGCATTATATGGATGGTTAGCGGAGATCAGTATTCATCCGTTGTTGGTCGTAGTCCCGCATTTGTTGTGACTTTTCATGAATTTCACTGTAAAGAGCTGAGAACCAGTAACCTGCAACTATTTAGCAGACATGTATCAAAAGTACCTACTTATATGCAATGTGATTAAGAATGGGCGATATAAAAATGCAAAAATCTGATATGAACAAATACCCCCAAACTTATCTTTTGCTCGTCCCGAGCAAAGCCAATTTTATTCTCAAAAAGTCCTAAACTCACTTTCGCAGGGAACACGATTGCACTGAGCTCGTGCAACAAGCCGTTAAACCTCCAGGTGTCCCTAGTAGGAGGAGTGTTGTCTCCTGGGGGTTTTCAGCGGATACTACCCATAAAATCAGATCAATTTGGCCGTTGAATTTAATTCTTCAATTCAGTATTCTAGCAAGAAATTCTCTTATTTTAAACTTATAAATCATCAACCCGTATTTTTCACACTTCCTTTTTATTTAACTTAAGATCATATACGTTTTGCTAGTTTATAAAGCTCTCAGCATCTCCTAAGTTTTCCTCCTAAGGCGCAATCTTAACTCAGGAATTTTTATCATCTCTACTGAAGATATAAGTCCTATCTTTTATTCCTATCTCTCCTCCAAACTCCAATTATATACCCCACGTGTGTGTAATTATCACTCCTACACTTGGAAATTCAATTCAAGCTATCATACTCTTGTCCATCTTCCAAAATACTTTTAGTTGGTGAATTTTAGATGAAATTACTCACACATCCTTCATGCGACCGTTAATACTTCTTGAGGTACTAAACGACCGATTACAAAATGTGCTTGCGCATTTAGGCGTAATTCCTCGTCTTGCAACACCTAAGACTTAGCAGTGACTCCCAAACCAGTTGGTCTAAGGCACTAGGTGATAAAGTATCCTCGCTATATTTTTTTATTTATGCTGCCTTAAGCAATTACAAAACCAGTGTTCATTTTTTTGATCTCTTTATTCAACACTTATACTTTTATTTTATTTTCCTTCATACTAAGGATTTTAGACAAGAGCATTTCAGGGTATTCTCTACTATCCCAAGTTTCAAGATGTGTGTGAGTGCGTGAAGTAGGGTATATATTTTCAGAATTTGGACTTAAGGTTCAGAATTATTTTTCAGACTTATACTTCAAATAGAGCTTTCAATATTCTTCCCTTATTTCGATTTAGCCCAAGAACTGAACTCAAAATTTGCCTATTTCTAAATAAACTACAAGGATGTATATTTTCTACAGTTAAACTTTAAGAAAGGTCATTTTTAGGTTTTTTTTAATTTACTAAGTTTAGAATCTAGTTTTTCCTAACTAGTCAACCGTCATGTTGAAATTAAGTCAAATATGGATAAAATTGAACTTTTCAATTTTTATAATTTTTTTAAAAATTCAATTTTTTAAATTTTTATAATTTTTCAATTATTATTATTTTTATTATTATTATTTTTTTAATTTTTATATTTTTTTTAAAGATGCAATGCGGAATTAAATATGCAAAGAAAAAACAAATATCTATATAAAAAAATAAAAAATATGTAGATGTAATGCAAAGATAACTATTTACAATACCTTCACCCCCAAACTTATTAATAGCAGTGTCCTCACTGCTCCCTACGGCGTCTACTAGACGCGGCCTCACTAGTCCCAGCCTCTCCTCTATCCGTCCCCCGTCCTCTCGATCGTGAACGTGATCTTTCCTCTCTTACTAGGAGGGTAGACATCCCCTGCTCCAAGCTCATTATTGTTGAAGTCGAAAATTGCACCCCGGTTGACCAAGTCGAAGTCAAAGTCAACCCCAAGCCAAACGGGCCCATGCCCAGGTCGAGTCCGAACATGAAGCGGCCGACCCTCCCCCATGCCAAAATATAGATCATGTAATAAATAATTTTTATGTAATTTTTTATGCATGAATGGGCATAAAGCCAACTTTTTGTAAAGCCCATGGCTTATGTGCAAAAAGAAATGGCACATGAGCCATGGGATGGCCAAAATGCCATTTTTGTAAAGCCCAAGAGGCTATATGCAAAGTGTATAGCTTATAAAGGCCAAGATAATGAAAATATCTCAACAACTTTTTCTTTTTCCAAAAAAATCCAGATCTGTGATCTTCTTCTTCCTCAAGGTTCTAAAACCTTCTTTTTTCTTTTGAATTAAATCAAGAGTTTTGCTCTTCCTTTTATAAGACAAAATAGTTTTTCACCACAAAACCCACAAAGGTGAACTCAGATCTGCCATCAGATCTCAGAAAGGAGAGATTTTTAAAATCTCATATTTCTTGATCTTCAAGATCCGGCCAACAAAGGAAGAAGAAGGAGACCCATCTCCAGAAACCCCACTTTGGGGAAGAACTAGGGCTCAAGGGGAGAAGCCCTTCATCAGCTTCAAAACATCCTAGGAGTTTAACTCATCATATATATAAATAAAGAGAATAATTGTAGGGTTACTAGGCACTGTCACAAGGGTCTATAAGGCATCAACCATGCCCAATTTAAATTTTAGACTTGCCGAAGAAGCTTAACCAAGATCTTAGACTAGAGATTAGGCGAAACAAAGCAAGTAAACAACTTTACTTCTAAGAGTTAGGGATTACAACCTTTGTAGTCCGTTCCTTCATTTCTAAAGCTCCGTGTTGAGGTCCCTTCGCTGCAATCATCGAGTACCCGGACTTAAGAGAGGCTCCATGAAGAGAAAGATGCAAGTTTGCTTCCGATCTTCAATAACAAAGATGATCTACCTTGAAGAAACTCAAACCCAAGCTCTTGCTTTGCTAATCAAGTATTAGCAAAGCAAACACCCTAATCTAAACGGCTAGAATAGATGAGGAGGATGAAGTAGGAATTTAGCTCTCATTTGTTTTCGATTTCTCACTCATTATCATCACTTTGCAAAAAGCTAGAAAGCTTTTTATCAAAAAGGAAGAAGAAGAAGAAGCAAATCTCTTTGTGATGAATAATGAATCAAGTGTGGTTAGAAATGCAACCATGGGTTAAGTATGAAGACTTAACCCATGTAGAGAATTAACTATGGTTAAAGGGTTAGGTTGGGTTAAAGAAATATCTTTGCAAAATATCACAAAATATCAAGGTCAAAGTCAAAGCTTCAAGAAGCTCTTTGAAAGCTTCACGAAAGTTTAACCCTAATCCAAACCCTAACCATATTTAAACTCCACAAATCATGTTGCATTTACAACCATAACATATTACAATATTATATATCACATATACAATATTTATTGTAACAAAATAAAATAATACAATTAACATATATCACATATATATCAATGTATTACCCGTGTGAGAAAAAGAATCTTTAAGTGAGCTAATATTAGTTAATGTAATATAATATATCAAATATATAATTATACATTAAATTAAACACTTGATCCAATAATCCGGCTATTTCACAAATAACTGGCTAATATAATCTGTATCAGTTCATCGAATCAACACTTGATCCGATGACCCGGCTATATCACATATACCCGGCCGATATCACATATCGCGAGAATCTAGTACGGTATCGCATACACGTATTATTTTCGGTCCCGCACATATCACATATGTGCTCCTACTCCGTTTTGCCTGAGCTAGGAAACCTCTGTGTAGGACTCTAAAGAATCGCCAATACGCCGGCAGTAGGTGATGATCATATCAAACACCTACAAGCTACAAGCGGTCAGATAAACGTAATAGCCACCCAGGTATTGAGCAATCAGAAGATCAACAAGCAAGCCTGTACATTCTCCCATGAATCCAACCAGTAACACTCCCGTACAGTCCGGTCTCTTCGTCTGATATGTCGCATATCTTGCCTAGGGGTGGTAAACGTCAGACCTCAGTAGCTTGATAAGTCGTGTCGATATGAGGTCCATAACAGTTCTAGAAACTACTGATAACACTTACCAGTAAATCTCAGCAATCCTGGCCAGGGATTTCTAGTTATAGCCAATCGAACATTGTTGGATATAGTGCCCTCAAAGTCAATTATTGGATCGCAGGTACGTGATTGCAATGATTGAGGGAGGACATATACCGGTAGGACAGTCTTGCTTGAGATGATAGTATGCTATTTGGTTTGTCTTTATCATCGTGTACATGCTTTAGTTCACTATTGCATATTGATAGAGCCCATAAGATTCTTGCTTGACTGCCAGCAGTATGATGGCGATCATATACGTGAGAGCTGGGGTCTATAAGCACATCCTTAAATGGTCCCTGGTCGTGGGAGTTTCGAGACAGGGCATCGATACTCCAGAGTAGACTGGTGTATACAGTCGAGACCCCGACGAGGGGCGGTGGCCGGTCTCACAAGCCATTGGTGTCAGTTGATTCACCTAAGATGTATACAGGTGCTCATTGAGTTATGAGTACACCGGACATGACTCGCCGGGAACATTTTAGTTGGTATTATACATATCGTCAGATAGCAGTTCCCAGGTGACATGTGTACAGGTTAGTCTGTCGACCTGAGATCGTCATTTGTCTCGTGTGAGTTCCCACTGTGCTTTGATTACTACCCTACCACGGCTCAAAGGAGTCGTGCAAACAAGTTTTAGTTGGGTACAGTCCCGAGCCACATGGAGGCAGTGAGCGGATCGTCAGGGATTCGTCTCTCCCGGTATTGGGGGTGAGATCACACTATGTTTAGGAGAGCCATTACACGAAATCCCTGGCCAGGGTAATCGAGATTTACTGGTAGGTATTCCAGTAGTATCTCAGGGTGTTCTGGGCCACTCTCCGACACGACTTATACCGCTATTGGGAATCTGACGTTTACCAGCCCCCTAGGCCCTATATGCGATACTCATAGACGAATGGACCGGACTGTACGGATATTGTCACTGTCAGGCTCAGTAGGGTTTCTGGATGAGTTCACCCGTCAGCTTCCCTTCTAATCAATACATGGGCAACCGTTACGTACAGCTAGTACCTCTGACGTGCTAGTGGTTATACCCAGTGCCAGTGTATTGATGAGTCATTAGAGTCCCCCACGGACAGTTTCCCAAGTTCGGGCAAAACGTTGTAGCGGTCGTATGGATATATGGCGGGGTTCGATCATATCCGTGCACTTGTGCACGGATCATGATCGGACGGACAATACTAGCGGGTTTTAGTTTAAGCCGGATCCTAGTATTATATTGTGTAGGAACAATTTTGTCTCGTTGCATTCATATTCGGTCGGAATACAAATGCGGGTATGTGTATACAGTTTAGGGGTAATCCTGTAATTCGTTTCGGCATCTGCCTATGGTTCAGAGGAAGACTATTCAATAAGCTCAATAGGTGTCCCTCTCCTAATCCTAGGAGCCCTCACAACATGAGAGAAGGTAAAGGGAAAAGACAACCGAATATTCTTATTCAATCTTTCCAGAACCAGAATCCATCCTCGAATCTGGAACAAGTTTCTTCGAGTTCGTATGTAACTATACGATGGATTTATCCAATAGGAGTGGATGTTCGTAATGATACGGGGTGTTCTGAAGAAATGCAAAGGTGATATAGAAGTGGCAAGGATATATGCGACACCGTAACATTCCAAAAGCCAAAGTGTTTTAAGAAGGTTCGATTAACTGGGTTCATGAGTTTTAGTTTAGGGCGGTCATAGTCGCAGCCAAAGAGAGAGGGAAAAGAAACACTCAGCGTGCACTCTAACCTAGATCAGAATGATTAATCACTTTATCTAATCAAGATGGCTCCCACTGTTTCCTCGAATTCTCCTCCAAATCCAAAGGAGAATTAGTCGGGATCATCTAAAATCACCCGAGGAGTAATCCTACTCATCAGTGGGAATCGGGATCCAACTATCATTGCATGATAACTTGATGGAAGCCACTCAAGTCACTACACTCCAGAAGGTATGCGCAAGCCTGGCAAGTTTCCTGTATGTTTGAAACTCCCGATGTGATTTTTTCCCCAAGCGCTTATGACCTTGACTTTGGCCAACAAATCATAACACGCAAATCAAGTTCTACCCGTCATTATCCAGATTGATTTAGACCCACCCGCACACACCCTTGACTTTGGCCAACAAAGCGGTACAATTGTCCTAAACCAATGCATCTATCTATGGATAATTAACATATAGCTACCATCCACGATGTCTTGACTTTGGCCAACAAACACAGCATGAATACTATATCCTATTTATCCGAAATGACGGAGGGCTACGGATGGTTTTTGGCGAAAAACCTTTAACGTAATGAACTTGATATCGTTGAAGGAACCGGATAGCTTTTCAAAAATATAGTGGCGCAAACATTTGCTAAAGAGGTCACTCCCGGTGAAGGGATCTCGGCTCTTTCTTCGTCGAATGAGGTGCAGAATATTCCAAACTGAATACCACAATGCAAACCAAAAGAATCGACTATAGTGAAGTTATTATACTGACGCAATGCTCAAGGGGTCACTCCCGATGAAAGGATCTCAGCCCTTGCCTTGTCGAATGAGGTGTGGGATATTCCCAATTGAATACCACTGTGCAAAGCAAAAGAAAGCGTCTATAATGTCAGTTTTAAAAACATGGTTCCAACAACATCATATAGGTTTGTTTTATCCTTGCATTGATAAGAATCAATGCAGTCCCATCAATTAATCACACCAGAAAAGAACAAAAATATTATGTACGTATATGCCATCCGCATTCGCCACTGGGCCCCGTCATCACCCGTTAGGTTACTTAACTAACGACAGAGCGGAGGCTGGACTAGCACGAGTGTAAAACATATACAACATCTACTAGTATATATATATATATATAACATTCATCCCAGGCATGATATAAGCAACATTACAGAAGCATCACAGAAGCAATACAGAATGGTGGATAATCTCGGAGCCCAGGGTTTCACTTGAGCCGCAAGTGAGATCTGATGTTCCCCTATCGTGTGGATAGGCTGTGTAATAAAACCTAGAACCTACGAGCGCGGCAAGTTACCCGCCAATCCCAGAAGCGAGGCAACTCCAATCAACAACGTGAATGAGCCACCCAGCACTTTACGGAATTCGGTAACTTGGGCACCCTTCCGTGGGTCAACCTATACCCCCTGCGGGTGCGGCGAATAGCCTGCAAATTCTAGAGTAAGGTCCCCTCTGTCTCAACGTCATGAGATGCGGACCCGTTGCCTTCTAGAACCCGTCTATTCATGCACTCCACCGCGGGGTAATCCTTATACAGAAAAGAAAATAATATACAAGGGTGACATCGACCTCAACCCGGTCGTGCCCCAAACAAATAATATACAAACTGGCAGTGACGGCAGTCCACATGTCGGATGCTCGCCCCGCAATATCAAATGTACAAATGAAACTAAACAGTACTATCATTGCACCCAATCTATCCACCATGACGATCCAACCACAACACAGCACAACACAGAAGATCAACGTGAATGTCACGTTCGCAAACTCGGCTAAAAGAACATATAGAAATTAGACGAGTTATACCACTCGAATGACATTTACGGTCGCAGATAGTAATGTAAGTACTGATAAACATTTAAACAATGTTAAATTATCGACTTCAAAACACCCCGAATTGCCCCTGAACAAAAAATAACATAATATCCAAAATGGGCAAAACAAGCAATACCACTGCACCAATATTCCAGAGACCTGACCACACCCAAAATACGAAGCCCAAACTTGACTACGCGGCCGGCCGGCTCGGAAATTTGCTTAATGTGGCCGGTCCAATACGGGTGAAACTGGCACGTTTTTGGGGTGTAGTCTAGTGGTCCCCATAGTAGTCTTCTGCAGTTGCAAATTTTTTTTTGAAGACTCTGAAAAATCGACAGAAACTGGAATACATCGGGGTGTTGTTTCGGAGTTGTTTCGGTTTTGATACTTTAACATTGTCTAAAACTGCTAGTAAGGGGTTTACGGGTTGGCTCTGATACCATATTGGGTTACGGCCGCGCCCCGGCCATCAAACCGTGGCCAAATGCGGAACAAAATTTTTCTAAACTGATGGTACCATGACCCGATGCCCGGATCTACCCTAAACCCTATACTAGCAATATGTAAAACTAGGAGTTAGATGGTTATACCGAATTGATCCGTGTCCTTTGGTCTTCAACCTTCATCCCAAGCTCCTATAGGTTGCGGATCAAGTTTGGTTGCCGGTCTTCCTCCACCGAAGATGATCCACTCGAAGGTTTTTGCAACGAGCTTCACCCTCATAACCGAGGTAACTAAGGTATCAAGTTAGCTAAACATGACAGCCTAGGAGATGTAGAATCTAATGATGGATTAAGTTTTCTCTAACCATCCAATGTTTCTCAACACATGAGGCATTATGGGTGGAGGAAGAAGATGAAGCATGAGGATGAGAGTGTAGCAACTCAAGAAAGGAAAATGGCTAAGTGTTGTGAGTATGAGTGAGTGTGACATCAAGTGAAGAAAAGCAAGCATGCTGGCAACTAAAGAAAAAATCCCTCTCTATAAAATATCTCACGACACCAATAATATCAAGCATGGTTCAATAGTGCTACCATGAGTCACCACTTAAGCCATACCACCAATAAATGCCAAGTCCACCTCATCCTCCACCTCATTAAACCATTTATCCAAATGGTTAAAGCAATTATGAGGTGGCATCTTCTAGAATCATCTTGTAATGAAATTACAAGAATACCCCTCATCCGTATATACATACCCGTATCCGTATTCCAAAAAATACGAATACAAAGAGACGAAAATAATCCATCAAGATAATACTAGAATCCGGCTTAAATCAAAGCCACTAGTATTATCCGTCCGAATCATGATACGTGCACAAGTGCACCTAAATAATCGAACCCTGCCGTAAAACCATACGGCCTCTACATCGTTTCGCCCGAAGCAGGGAAACCCTCTGTGTGGGACTCTAAAAACTCGTCAATACGCTGGCAGTGGGTTTAACCACAAGCACGTCAGTGGCACTAGCTGTACGTAACGGTTACCCAGGTATTGAGCGAAAGGGAGGCCGACGAGCAAACTTATCCTGAACCCCTACGGAGCCTGACAGTGACAATATCCGTACAGTCTGGTCTGTTCGTCTAAGAGTATCGCATATCGAGTCTAGGGGGTGGATAAAGTCAGACCCCTAATAACGCGATAATTAGTGTCGGTATGTAACCCATCACCTCCTGAGAAACTATCGATCCTAGATCGGTAATTCTCGTCCACCCCGGCCGAGGATTTCTAGTGATGGCCATCCGTGCACAATGCGAAATCAACCCGCAATACCGGGAGAGACGAATCCCCGACGATGCGCTCACTACCTTCATGTGGCTCGGGAATATATCCAACTAAAACCTGTTTGCACGACTCCTTTGAGCCATGGTAGGGTAGTAATCAAAGCACAGTGGGAACTCACACGAGACAAATGACGATCTCAGGTCGACAGACTAACCTGTAGACATGTCACCTGGGAACTGCTATCTGACAATAGGTATAATACCAACTAGTAGGTTCCCGGCGAGTCCGTCCAGTGTACTCATAACCCAATGAGCACCTGTATACTATCTTCGGTGAACAAACTAACACCAATGGCTTGTGAGACCTGGCCACCACCCCTCGTCAGGGTCTCGATCAGTATACACTAGTCTGCACTGAAGTATTGATGCCTAGTCTCGAAACTCTCATAACTAGGGACATTTAAAGATTTGCTTATAGACCCCCAGCTCCCACATATATGATCGTCATCATAATAATGGTAGTCAAGTAAGAATCCTATGGGCTCTATCAACATGCAATAGTGATGATAAAGACAAACCAGATAGTATACTACCATCTCGAGTAAAACTGTTCTACCGGTATAGGTCCTCCCTCAATCATCATAATCACCTGCCTGTGACTATGATAATTGCGTTGAGGGCACTATATCCAACAGTTTCAATATACAATCCACGGTCAACCAAAATAAACCAAACATAACATGGCACGAAGTGAACTACTGGAGTAGGAGAAAGTGGTTATCGCAATGCGATAATGTAATTAACTGCAGGGGCTTGCGCCTGTAGGGAAAAGTGTCCCTATAATCAAAACCCCTCACAAATGAGGGGAAATCTGATAAAATCTGCTACATCGGTCATATCTATCCAAACCTCCGATATACGGTGCCATAAATCAACTTGGTATCTTCGGAGAGGTGGATGGACATGTCCAAATAGTATCTGCCCCTAAATTTAGGCTAGATGTCTCAACGTCTCAGTCCGGTATTCAGCGGTAAACAGATTCTGACATGCCTGGTGGGATCTCTTCCTCTTTCCACTCCACATTTCATGTGTCATGATCACGAACAAAATCGCGGTTCACTATGGTTGCCCCTGGACTCAAGTTACTAAAACATGGTGTCTTTCTCCTGTCTAGAAATCAATGGCTTCCCACCGCACCTCATGCAACAGTGACTCCCACTCCGTCCCAGCCGAAAGAGTGATGTACGGGCCTAACGCGGCCTCCATCTTCACCATGCCAGTAGGACAAGTCACTCAGGCTACCACCGGACTTTTCTTCGGGACCATGCTCCCGCTTATGAACCTTGGCACCTCAGCGCCACAAGAAGCTCCCATAAGGTCGATCTTTGATCGGCTGGCAACCAAGACGGCTCCTACCAGCAAGCAGTCAAACTCTGGAGTCTCGGCCTTCAGTAGGCTGAGGAAGAACTCAAGTAGGCTCGTAAAGAAGCTCATGATACCTGAGGGAGCCACCCTAAATTGGCTAGCCTTTCTTGCACCTGCTACAGGTGAAGTCAACAAAAGTGATTCCCCTCTGAGGCAGTCGGTCTTCCAAAGATTGACCAACCCTACTTCAACTCAGTCAAGGACGTCGGTCTTCAACAGGCTGACGCCAACCGAAACTTTCCAGTAATACAGGGGGCATGATGAAGCTGCTTCTAATATTGAGGTGGTCCCTACAGCAAGGCACGCTCGATGTCGCCACTGGCGCTGAGTAAGACGGGATGGGGCAGCTCCCCTTCTGGGCTTACCCCACCAGCTCATATGGTGGATGTTGACACTGCTGTTCCAACCGGGAATAGCTTTGATCCGCTCAGGAGAGTCCGCAAGAACTCCCTGACGGCGGTAGTGAAGAAATCACCTCCGCCAACAAAGGTCCCCATGCTGCGATAGCCAGAGTAGCCTCGCTAACGGCTTTCTTTACAGATACATAGGGTATGGCGAAAAGTCTAAGACTCTGTACTTGACAAGAATTACTCTCGTTGACCTAAGAAATCTAAGGGTCAATAAGAGAAGGACTGCTCCTCCGCTATACAACGGGGGACCCTTCCTAAACAAGTGCCTGTCACAATGGCTCCTTCAACTCCAATCTCTCATAAAAGAACGAGGCTGGAGAAAACTCTACCGCTAATGGCAAAGTCCAATGGCGAAAGATCTAAACACCTCAAGTCCGGGGGTATAACAATACATACGGTCTACATGGACTTAGGAAAAGAAGAAAGCCATGTCTCGGTGAGTCACTGACCGCAAACTCGGTCGTTGACGAAGGCTCAAGAGCAACAGCAAAAGCTCTGAGAAATGCTGACCAAAATGGCAACACTTACCGAACAAAAAGAAAGTCCAGACAAAAAAGCTAAACAACGCCAAGAGCAAGAGACCGATACAGAGTTCTTGTGACGAGTGCTGGAGAGAAAGGATAAAGAAGTCGTGGAGCAAGCTACTAACATCATGCAGATGACTATTCTATTCCATGACATGGTTAGAATGATGATCCAACCGGAACCACCGACCGAAGACCCGTCGATAATTATCGAGGATGACAGAGGAGAAACATCAAATCTTCCCCCGGCTTTATCAGCGGCCAAAGAGGAAACAATCTCCAATACGGCTCTGGACGACTACATTGAGCAACAAATCAGAGCTCACTAGGCAAATGAAGCCGCCGAACAACTCGTCAAAACAGGGCGACCATATCTAGCATGGTATGACCAAATCAAGTACCCGTCGGGATATACGATCCCGAAGTTCTACGTTTACAAAGGAACATGCAATTCCCACCAGCATGTCACATAATTCAGAGCACTGTGCGGCAATACTGGAGGCGATGACAAATTGTTGCTTCGCCAAGTCATCGGGAGTTTGTCTGAGACAGCTTTCGAATGGTACTTAGAGCTCCCGAATGACTCCGTGAAAACCTTTTTTGAAATGGAGCGGCTGTTCACGCAACGGTTCGCCAGCGCAAGTGAACGCACTCCGATTACAACATGATTAATGCCAGGGTAAAGCCGGGAGAAACATGGGTCCAATACGCTATCCGGTGGCGGAACCTGTGGTCTAAGTGCGAACAACGCATTAAAGAATCTCTAGCTATGGGTATGTTCATCGGGACTCTCGATCCTCAATCGACTGTGTCCCGGTTCATGACATTCTTCAAACCCACAACCTTTTAAGCACTAATAGACAAGCTGGCCCAAATGGATCAAATAGGCCATGGCCCTTCCTTCTCAAATAAGGACCCTTGAAATAACAAGGGTAAAGGAAAAGCGGCCTTTGTTGCCAACACGCAACAACAGCCGGGTGGCCCAAAATCGGTTGCTCACCAAAACAACATGCGTCCGTGCCCATCCTTGGAAGAAAGGCTAGGACTGCTTACTCGTTCCCTCGCGACAAGACGATGAGACTGTTTGAACTGGCGATGTGTAATAACCTCATCACATTGTCAGACCCGCGGCGTCCAGCACAACCCGGCGACGTCAACAACCCCAATTACTGTTCCTATCACAGAATAGTGAGCCACCCAATTGAGAATTGCTACATCTTCAAAAATTAGGTTGAAGACCAATATCAGCAGGGAAAGTTCGCGCTGTCTAATAACTGGAGGTTAAACCTGCCCTAAAAGCACGCTTCCAAAAAGGTGGACACACAGGGGGCATCATGCACGCTTGTGGAGGAAGCTCTGTGGGAAGCAGCTCTTTCAGCAAAAACTAAAAGAATGCTGAAGGATCTACAGGCATGTCCGGCAGTCAGGTGGAAAAGCCCACTTGAACCTGAAATGATCGAAGGGATGCTAAAACCCCATCCCACGCCGAAAACCACCGACAAGAGGAAACGCCCCCAAGTCAAGCCTTCAAAGTTTTCTAAGAAAAAGAATAAGACCAAGAAACCTGTGCAGCCTGTCGAGTATGACGACAAGCGCACAGATCTACAAATGTACATAGACATACTGGAGGAGTATAACCAGAAGGCGCAGACACTAGTCACGCTCGAAGAATTCTTCAAGTATATTCTTGAGGACGGAGAAAGTGACAATGATGAGGGAAATGACTCATCAGAAGAAGCAGAAGACTACGTAGAAAGTTGCCACATGGTCTCCCATTCGTCATTATATGAAAAAGAAGCTCCCTCGGTATCAGAAAATGACATAGAGGAACTAGGGGCAGAATTGACGCTAAAATCCCCGAAACTGCCAGAAGAAGACCCGATTGAGAGATTTTTAAACGAAGCCTTTCAAAAATACAAAAACGATCGATAACTCGAGACAGCCATATACGAAAAAGCTAAGCGTTAGCGTCTGAATAAAGAAGCTGTGGTGAGGACGAGTCGTAAAGTGCTCCGACCAAATCAAAGCACACCTACAACAAATAAGAGCATGATCAAAGCCGAGAAGCGATTCGCTAAAGCCCTATCAATAGGGAAGAAGCTACCACCTCTCATGAAGTACACTCCTGGAGTCCCATACTCCGACGAAGGAGAATCACATCCAAAATGCTGCCTATATCATCGAAATGTTGACCACCCCATCGAGGAATGCGGTGCCTTCAAGAAGTGTTGGCAAGAGTATGTTGCTCATCGAAAACACTTCAAGAAGGAGAAGCGCAAAGCTCACGCTCGTCGACATCAAAATGGCGAGACGAACGCGCATGAAGAAATGACTAGCAACTGTCTTCGGAAGTGGAAAAACCTTAAGTTCAAACATTCGGGAGCAATTCTAAAGACGAAACACTCCCTGACTCTCTCTTTGAAAATTCCCCCTCGGAAAAAGAAGAGGAGGAGAAAAATTGTGAAAACATTCAGCTGCGTAACCACACGCTACTTGAGAAGAACTTCGGACCTGCAAATAAAGGTTCGAACAAAAAGGACAAAGGGAAAGGAAAATGCCCGAAGAAATCTCTCTCGATGAAGAAGCAGTCAAAGAGCTCGCCGCGAAGGACCCACCTAAGAAAAACAAGGTGGATTATAACGTCCTAACACATCTGAGGAAAATACCTTCGCAACTAAGTATATTTGATGCTCTCCTCCTGTCCAAAGTGGCACGAGATTCCCTGATCATGGCACTACAAGAGCCCCATCAGTTCCAAGCTTTCTCGCAGAAGAGAAGATGAAAAATGAACTGGCAGAGGTCTACACGGCTGATATTACATTCAGCGATGAGATCTACTTTTTGGTACGTGCGAACATAATCGCTCGTTATACGTCACCGGGTACTGCCACGACATCAAGATAAGGAAATTTCTTGTTGACAACGGATTTTCCGTTAATCTTCTTAATGTGAGAGTGCTAAATAGAATTTGCATGAATGTTCAGTACCTTGCCCGAGATAAAATTATCATCTCTGGGTTTGACTCACAGTCTTCACGGACACTTGGGTCCGTAATACCGACGCTACGCTTCGAGCTACTCGTCATTGACATCAAATTTGATGTCATTGACCCCAAAACTTGCTACAACGCCCTACTCGGCAGATCTTGGTTACACGAGTACAACATCATCCCTTCTACATAATATCAGTGTATAAAGTATTTCAAGGATGGCTCGGAGTACACCTTTACGGGAGAACTAAATCCATTCTCGGTGAATGAAGTGCGGAAGTATGAAGACGCGAAATACTTTATGCCGGACTTCGAGGATACTGAAAGGTGCCACAAGCTAGGGAAGAAACAAAAATCCGCGACCACCATCCCGATATTTGGAAGAGACACCGAGGAAGACGAACAAATAGTTTACTCGAAGCAACCCCAAAGGCAAAACAATAAGCCCGAACCATCTACTCCTACTTTGGTTTTTGGCAGCGACTCCAAGGACGAGGCTAATGCAGTGTTCTTCCTCCGCCCGTCAATGCAGACTCTTGCCGAAGCGAATCAGAGTTTATAAATCATGATGGCTCCGCCTCAATACTACAGAGAACTTGATGCGCTCGATAGATACAGCGTACAAAAACTGTAAATCTTCTACGTGCCTCCTAAGCGTAGAGGTAAAAAGACGATCCTCTTTTACAAATCTATGGAGACCAATGTAGAAAAAGAATTCTGGTATGGTGTCGACCCCACTCTTGACAGGTTCCATCTCATCCGTATGCCAAGATATTATACGGAGGGATTAAAGAAACTGTTAAAGCGTCAAGGTGTACCTATTGAAAAAATGGTTCGGCAGACCCAATTCTACAAAAAAGATTTGGGATATTCCCAGGATTCAGCAAAAGAAGCCCAACGGGAAAATAGAAACGACTGGTCTGGGATACGTTCGGTTCAGGAAACAGGAGAAAATCAATAGTTGTCATATTGTAAACAACTCGAGTGAAGAAGAAAATGCTCTTCCAAGTAGCCATGACGTCGATTCGGTGCGAAATCCCACTTTGAAAACATTAAGTCCGTCGCTCGAAGAACAAATTGAAAAGCTAATAAAATAAGCTTGTCAAGTAAGCCGGGACAACCACACCCGCGAAATGGCCATTTATTAAAATGCCAAGATGCAGCGTTTCAGCAAGCAGTCAATGGAAGAAGTAGACTGTAAGTCTCTTCATCCCCAGCCCACTATATGTTCTCGCGAATAGGGAAAATTCCGAAGCAGAGGTAAAAATAGCACAAGGAACGCAAAAAACATTAAAAGGAAACAAAGCGGGTCCAAGATGCCATTCAATCGAGAAAAGATCGATTGGAGCCTGTCCTTTATAAAGAAGATGGGTTGGGAATACTCTTTCCCGCAGGACAAGACATGGAAAATATTCAACCTTGTCATGAAGCACCTAATGATGACGCTTCCCAAGTCTCGGCACCCCAAACAAATAAACGAGGTCCATCATCCGGATTATTGCTTCTATCATCGAGGAGTAGGTCACCCCTTTGAAGACTGCTTCACGTTCAAGGACTGGATAGATGACTAGTATCAATAAGGTAGATTTATGTTATCCGACAACTGGAGGATAACCCCGCCATAAAAACACGAGCCAAAGAAGACCTATATCATTAGGATAGGACCAGCTCGACCATGAAAATGGAAGCGGATTTGTACCTGTCATATGGTAACTCTCTCAAAAAGGGAGAGGACGAGAATATGATTGACCTCTTCGGGAGCTTCTCAAATGAAGACGATGATGAGAAGATCTTAGAATTTCCACCATCACCAAAAGAGCTGGAGGACGGGATACACACCACGGCAGACAACCTAAGAAAAATTAACTTAGGAACGGAGGGCGATCCGAGGCCGACGTTTGTCAGTGAGCTACTATATGAAAAACAGGTAGCCTCACTAAAAGACGTGCTTATGAAGTACAAAGACTGCTTCGCATGGAACTACTCCGAAATACTGTGTCTAGATCCAAAAGTAGCGGTACATAAACTGGCCATATCACCCGACATAAAGCCAATCAAACATACATCAACAAGGATTCGGCTCGAACTTGAGATGAGTATCAACGCTGAAGTCAAGAAACTAATCGACTCCGGCTTCATCCAAGAGATTCAATATCCAGACTGGATCGCTAACATCATTCCAGTGATGAAGAAAAATAGAATAGTTCGCATCTGCATGGACTTTCGGGATCTCAACAAAGCATGCTCGAAAGATGACTTCCCGGTACCCATTACCGAGCTTATGATCGATAACACGTCCATCCATGAGGACTTCTCCTTCATGGATTGATCTTCAGGATACAACCAAATAAAAATGGATCCTGAAGACCATAAGCATACCGCCTTCCGGACCCTGTTAGGCATATTCTGCTACAAGGTGATGCCCTTCGGCTTGAAGAATGCCGGTGCTACCTACCAAAGGGCCATGACAAAGATCTTCGATGACCTCATACACGAGATCGTCGAATGCTATATCGATGACCTTGTGGTAAAGAGCAAATCTCATGAAGAACGTTGGGAATATCTAAAAATAGTGTTCCAACGTCTTCGGAAGTATAATGTGAAGATGAACCCTCTGAAATACGCGTTTGGAGTCTCCTCAGGAAAATTCCTGGGATTCATCATTCGTCACTGAGGCATCGAAATCGATCCCTAAAAAATCAAGGCAATTATGGAAATGCCTTCGCTAAAAACTCTCAAACAACTGCGATCTCTCCAAGAAATACTTGCATATATCCGGCGGTTCATAACCAACCTCTCCGAAAAATGCCGTCCTTACAGTCATTCGATGAAGAAGGGGACCTCGTTCTTCTGGGATCAGAAGTGCCAAAACGCACTAGACGAAATCAAACAATACCTACAAAATCTGCCGGTATTAGTCACTTCGGTTAAGGGAAAACCCCTTATCCTATATACAACGACCATTGAGGGTTCTCTCGGCGCATTGTGAGCATAAGAGAATGATCAAGGAAAGGAGAGAGTTCTATATTATTTAAGTCGATTTTTCATGGGGGCAGAAAGCAATTATTTCCCCATCAAAAAGTATTGCCTGGCACTGATTTTTGCAATAACGAAGCTCAGACATTATCCCTTGGTACATGAGATCCACCTTATATCGAAGGCGGATCCTTTCAAATATCTGATGTCAAAGGCCAATTGACAAGAAGGCTTTCCAAATAGGCCCTCATGCTGATGGAGTTCTCGATAACGTACCCTCAAGACGGTGAAAGGACAAGCCATCGCCGACTTTCTCACGGAACATCGATACCAGCCGACTCTCCCCTAAATTGTGAGTTGCCGGATGAATACGCATTCTACACACTTGAAAAAGAGAAAGAAGAGAATGAATCCCAACGGGAACTCTACTTCGATAGAGTATCTTCCATGAAGAGGCGAAAGCAAAACACTCTCATAATCAAAACCGGGGTGGGTCTTATCTTCGTGACCCCGCAAGGAGAAATATTACATTACGCCCTAAATTTACTGGTGCCAAGAACTAACAATGAAGCGGAATATGAAGCTTTGATAGCAGGTCTTGATATCGCTATCGACATGGGGATCAAGAACCTCCTCATATATGGAGACTTCTAGCTAATCGTTAGTCAAGTAAATGGCGATTATCAAACATGCAAGCTAGAGCTAATAAAGTATGATGAAAGAGTGCAGCAACTGCTGACATAAATCCTTTCCTATACCCTGGAAAGTATAACACGAGCGGAAAAGAGCAAAGCGGATGCGTTAGCCAAACTGGCTAAAGAATTGGCCGATGAAGACCTCAATGACGTAAGGATCGTTATGCAAAGCTACAGGGTCCTCGCACCAACAGATATATCTTCGGAAGACCTGATAGAGCCATCCGAAAGAAAAGAAACGATCGAACAAGTAGCCCTTAAAATAGAGGACGAAGAAAAAGTTAAGAACTGGAGTGAAGTCTTTATAGATTACTTCAAGTCCTAACGAACGCCCGAAAATGCGTCATCTAAATATCATCTCATGAAACGAGCTTTGTCATTTGCCATCGTCAATGATACTCTATATAAGAGATCATTCGACTGCCTATGGCTAAGATGCTTGGGGCCGAAGGAAGCAAAAAAAGTCGTCTAAGAAATACACGATGGACTCTACGGTTCTCATCAAGATGGGCAAAAAATGAAACTAAAGATAAAAAGAATGGGCTATTATTAGCCCACGATGGTTCAGGACTGCCTTGAATATGCGAAGCAGTGTCACTCATGCCAAATTCATGAGGACTTCATACATCATCACCCAAATCCGCTGCACTCGACAGGGGCTAGTTGGCCGTTCGTGATGTGGGGAATGGATATAATCGGCCCTATCGAACCGGCATCATCCAAAGGATACCGGTTTATACTGGCAACAACCGACTACTTTTTTAAGTGGGCAGAAGCAATACTGCTAAGGGAGGCGAAGATGGAGAATATCCTCCATTTCTTCAAGACCCGGATCATATACCGGTTCGGGACTCCGCGATGGATAATCTCGGATAATGGGCCAGCTTATAGAAGCCACAAAATAAGTTGCTTCGCACAACAGCATAAAATAGACTGGAGATACTCTTCGGTCTATAATTTTTGGGCCAATGGTTTAGCTGAAGCCTTCAACAAGACCTTGACCAAGATTATAAAAAAGACGGTGTCCAGAAATAAAAAGGACTGGCACGAAGGGCTGCATGAAGCTCTTTGGGCGTACTGAACAATGTTCAAGACGGTCACGAATACAACATCATACGCACTGGTGTTTGGTACGGAAGCAGTGCTCCCACTGGAGATAGATCTACCCTCTTTACGAGTGGCAGTTCAATACGAGCTAACACATGAAGAAAATACTCATCTTAGGCTCGAGGAGCTCGACGTCCTCGACGAAACCCGCCTTATAGCACAACAAAATCTGGAGGCTTATAAGTTAAGGATGACTTGTTTATATGAAAAACTGACCAGGCAAGCGAACTCGTGCTGGTTGTCAAAAGACCGATAATTCCCAATCGTACAAAATGGGGAAAGTTCGAGCCAAATTATGAAGGCCATATATCAAAGACAAAGTCTACCGAGGTGGAGCCTATCTTCTCATGGATATGCATGGCGAAAGACCATTCCGGCCAATAAACGGCCGATTCCTCAAAAAGTACTACGCTTGACGAGTCATGATTTAGGTCAATGATAGATGACGACGCTTGTGTCTGCTCTCTATCTTCCCAAGTCAGAACTCTGAAAGTAGTACCTAAAAAAAGAAAGAAAAAAACCTCGTCGCCCCAAACATGGCGATAATGGACTGAGAAGTCCTTAAACTAATATTGGACCAAAATGTCCTTAAACTAAATACCCGCCCCAAAATACAGCGATAATGGACCGAGATGTCCCTAAATCAATAATGGACCGATATGTCCCTAAACTAACGCGTTCCCCCAAACATGAGAATGTTTGACTGAGAAATCCCTAAACTAATAATGGACCGAGACGTCCCTAAACTAGTGTGTTCCCCCAAACATGGGAATGTTGGACCGAGACGTCCCTAAACTAACGCATCCCCCCAAATATGGTAATGATGGTCCGAGAAGTCCCTAAACTAATATTAGACCGAAATGTCCTTAAACCAAATACTCACCCCAAAATACGGCGATAATAGATCGAGAAGTCCTTAAACTAATATTGGACCGAAAAGTCCTTAAACTAAAAACTTGCCCCAAACTACGGCGATAATGGACCGTCATGCTCTTAAACTAACACGTTTAACCCTTCGGTAGATGCCTATATTGATCACCGTATACAATCCATGGGCATAAACAATTCATAGCTCTCTTATGTCCTACATGATGAGGTCCTTCCGAAAAGATCGGGGTCTACAGTTAATGGTGCGTTACCTTACGGGTCGTCTAAAAAAACGGTATATCCACAGGTGAAGTGGCATAAATGAAATCCCGAAAGGGTGCCGTGAGTAATAACAGTAGGACTACCGGTGAGCTAGTGAAAACCTGAAAGGGTGCGAACTCGCTAAAAGAAAGAAAAAGATTTACTTGCGAAGTCCTCACGACTTTATAAGGAGAAAACACCTGCGTGAGATCCTTACGACTCACAAAGGAGAAATACACTTAGAAATCCACACGATTTCTAAGGAGAAAATACACTTACGAGATTCTCACGACCCGTAAGGAGAATATACTCTCTATAAGACCCTCACGGCTTATGGAGCTCAAAAGCTTTAAGTTACAGGGATTCAAACCTGTTCTTAAGCCACCAAAACCCTACAAAGTTTTTTTGCCCTACAAGAAGGTCAAGATCCACCCTTGTATACAATCCACGGGCATAAATAAATATACTCTCCACCAAGTCCTGCCAATGGTTAGAAATATCCCCATTTGGTGAACAACTACTTGTAAGTCCTCTCGACTTACAAGGAGAAAATACTCTTGTAAAATCCTTACGACTTACAAGAGAAAACACACTTAGAAATCCTTACGATTCCTAAGAAGAAAATACACCTACGAGATCCTCACGACTCATAGGGAAAAATACCTTCATGAGACCCTTATGGCCTATAAAGTCAAAAAGCTTTAGTCGACAGGATCCTAACCCTGTTTGCTAAGCCACCTTTGATTAAATCGATAAAGGCAAATGATGATTCGCTCCTGCCAATATCCCAGTTGTAACGATACTGATGCCTAAACAAGTGTCAAATTCCAAGTCCTCTCATGGCAAATGATAATTCGCTTATTGCAACATTCCAGTTGTAGCGACACTGATGTCAAAATTGGTATCAGAACCCAAGTCCCTATCTCGCCACAAAATCAGCGAGCAAAAAAATACATATGAAATAGCCGAAATGATAGGGTAGCTCGCAATAAAAATCAGCGAGTAAAAATATGCATATAAAAATAGCCGAAATGTTTGGGTAACTTGCAATAAAAAATAGCGAGTAAAAATAAAAAAAAATGACATAGTCGAAATGATTGGGCACCGCGATAATTAGCCGAAATGATTGGGCGATCGCGACTTTCGCGATATAA
Source organism: Agapanthus africanus (assembly GCA_030015575.1). Lineage (NCBI taxonomy): Eukaryota > Viridiplantae > Streptophyta > Magnoliopsida > Asparagales > Amaryllidaceae > Agapanthus > Agapanthus africanus. The sequence continues at coordinate 942,934 of JASDDO010000150.1, read as the reverse complement.
AATGCTGAAAAGATAGAATATCGCGGAAATATAAAAAAATCAAGAAAATAAATTTTTTTTCCCCTGCAAGTAGGTTTATATCGATTCTTGTATACAATCCAGGGGTACAAATGAAAGAAATTGAACCATAATTTCCCGCCATACATCATCAAAAGAAGAACCGAGTTTTGATGGCAAATTTACAGCCTAGAGACTATTTGGACATCCTTCTTACTCCAGCAAAGTGCAGACGTGGCGTCAACGAGGACCCAAGGGTCATATAAAAACGGAGTGACGGCAAAATCCTAGCTCTAGATCTTAATGGCAACATTTACAGCCTAGAGATTATCTCGACGTTTCTCCTCATTCCAGCAAGGTGCGGATGCAACTATCAAATGAAATAGACCAATGATATATTTCTAGCTCCAGACCTCGACTACGACATATACAGTATAGAGATCATACAGATGTCTACCTTATTTCAGCAAAGAATCGGTATGACAACAAAACAAAAAAACCCAGAGTGACTATATATTTCTAGCTTCGGGTCTTGACGGCAACACATACAAAGCCTAAAGACCATTAGAGATCATCCCACCCCAGAAATGTGCGGTTATGACTCTTCGTGGATTCAAATTAAGCCTAACTTCAAGTAAAAAGCGCCACGGCAAATACCTAACGCTTGACCTTCCAACGGCAATACGGATATTCCAACCTATGAAGATTACCTGAAGACGTCTTGTCCAGCCTCAAAAGGGATCAAAGACACGACAGTTGCGGGGCTACTCGAGCAGCAACCTAAGGGACTGCATATCGAGAAATATATCAGCCAACGCGACGGTACGATGGACTTAAAGCTAGTACCACAAACCTAACGGACCCCTGTCATAAAAGAGTGGGGGTTATCTACATTTTATGTTAGGATACACCCACGAGATCCTCTTGACTCGTCTCGACTCGTGGGAAGAAACATCTTTATGAGATCCTCACGGCTCATAAAGATGAAAAGCCTTAGGCGACGGGGATATTAACCTGTTTCCGAAGCATTGTTGCCCTACAAGGAGGTCAAGACTGATTTTTGTATACTATCCACGGGCCACATTCGACAAAATTGGTAGGAGGAGCCGCCATCAAAACAGAAAGGCGCAACTCACGGGTCTCAGGGCTTAGAACTACATTTCTTAAGAATTGAGATTTGAGTCAATGATAGATTACGACGCCGGTGCCCTCTCAGTATCCTCTTAGATTGAAATTCTAAAAGTTATATAAGATACGCCAACCCGAAACCAGCCGTATGCTATGCATTACTTTACACTACTTCACTCACGTATATACATCAGTGAGCAAAGTAGTGGAGCGCATTTTTTCACACCTGTTTTAGTGTTCACTTAAAAACATATGCGTACTTGAATGAGAAATAGCGTTGAAAGCATGCTGATTTATATACGCGTGTAGAAGGTTAGCGTATGACACGTGCACACGTGCATGATGCATATATATTTAAACGATACAATCAGAGGAAGAACATGTGTTGGAAATGAAACATTCGGCAGTCAACGATAAAAGAAATGCATGTAAATAAACATTTTATTCTACGGGGAAGAGATTACCAAATATAGGATCAAAACTACAAGGGTTTCCAAAACAATAAACAAAGTTTTCTAAAACCCTCTCAGCCTTCTCCACTATATCGAAGCAGCGATCCTCACGAAAAGTCGCTCCCCATCGATCAATGTCGTGCTCATCGACGAAAGTAGACATGATAGCCCGCTGAGCCCGTATCTGGCTCAGCAAATGAACAGAGCGATCCCTCAGATGCTTGGTAATCAAGCATGCCTCATGAATGCAATCGATCTTGTCCTCCGCTGCGTCGAGCATCGCCAGAGCCATCTCCGCTGGATGAGGAGGAATATCATCGAGCACAGCCAGGAAGATCATCCGGAACCAAATAGAGCTGACGAGGAGAGGAGATCACCTACGGATCAGGAGCTCGTGCATCACCGTGTCACATTGATCATCCGTAAAAGCGGGGTTCGCCAAGCGTGCAGCAAAATGAGGAATAATTTTCTTGATAGGCACCTCCCATGGCTGTCGAAGAGCAAGTGGGCGATTACAGGCCATGACTCTTGCTCTGTTAAAATGGTTCTTTTCTTGTGAAGGAGAAGAAGAACATTGTCCACATTATAAAGAGAAAGCATTCAAGTCTCGGCACAGAAAATGTTGTGCATGGAAAACTATTTCCAAGCTCTGACTAAAAGAAGGCGTTGGAAAGGAAAATGTTGACTCAGGAAAAATAATAATTGAGACAACACCTCACGTGAAATACACGTGAGTTCCGACGTGCAAAATACGTGGTGCCTGGTTTTGCAAGAATTAAATTCTTAGGCGGCGCTCACGTGCATAGCACGTGAGCGTTAGCACCCAAATTAAAGAGGGTAGAATTAAATTCTACAGGTGGAGTTATTTCTCTAAAATCTGGGGATATTCTCTATTAAATAAAGTCGTTGGATCAAGATCCAATGGTGATTAAAAAATCATCAAATGATAGAATTAAATTCTATTAGGGGAAAATATCTCCCTGGCCTTTTTTAAATAAAAAAGATCTTTTCTGTTAAACAGAGAGTTGTTGAATCAAAGATCCAATAAAAGAATTAAATTCTAAATTTGGGAAAATATTTTCCTAATGAGAAAGATAAACTCTGAACCCTTGGATTAAAAATCCAACGGTGATTAAAAATAACTGTTTGACAGAATTAAATCCTGTATTTGGGAAAATATATCTTTAATCTTGTTAAAACAAGAAAATATATTCTGTAAAACAGAAATCACTGAATCAAAGATCCAACGGTGGATAAAATTCCCCAAATAATGTTTGAGACCAATTAAATCAATTAGTATCTCTCAAATGAGAAATTTTCTCAAACTTATTAACAATTTGCCAGCTCTATATAAAAGACTTGATACTTCAAGTCTCAGAGATACATACATAAAAAAAAAGGAGAATCGACCCCATAAGTATTTTACAAACTGAGAATTTAATTCTCCTTAAAAGAAGGTCTCCTTGCTCTCTCCAACCCTAGGTAAAGAAAAAGTAGAGATAAAATATATCTCCTTTGGCAGATATAAGTAAAAACCAGGGTTTAACCCTTCATTAAAAGAATTTAGTTCTTTTTTTGGATCTGAGATCTATAAGACAGATCTCCCTATAAGTTGAGAATTTAGTTCTCATCGGAAAGATCCTGTTCTTCAAACTCAAATCTAGGGGAAAGAATTAGATAAAAAAAAACAGAGAGAAAAGACATATGCTCTAGTAATTTAATTCCTCTGAAAACAGGGTTTAACCCTACATAAAGACTTTAGTTCTTACAAAAAGAACAGAAGAACTTAGTTCTCCAATAAAACTGATCCCAGATCTTCAAAACAGAGATCTTGGTGATCATCAATGGTCAAAATGCCATTAACAGATGTTAAAACTTCTTCAAAAAACATTAACAGAGATTAAAATCTCTAAAACAAAAGATTCAGCGTCTCACGTGCTTCCCACGTCAGCGCCCAAAAAAGAATGCTCAGCGCCTCACGTGCTTCCCACGTGAGCGCCCCAAACAAAAAGCCCAGCACCTTACGTGAAACACACGCGAGCGCTGTATAAAAGTTCTTAACACTATATATATAGTCAAAATGACTAAATGCTTAGCACTGATTGGGCAACGCCCATGTCTGAGCGCCTCACGTGCTTCCCACATGAGCGCCAGAGCCACAAATAAGTGCTTAGCACTTCTGAATAAAGGGAGAAAGCCCAAGATTGAGTAGACTGAACCCAAATTGGCTAAGTCTCTCTGAAGTTGTTTGCAGCTGAGCCCAAATGCTCTGTTGTTGGATGTTAGCTAAATTTAATGATCATGAAAATATTTAAAAGTTGATCTTAGTCTCTAATAAGACTAACGTATCCTTAGTTAAATTGAGCCAAAATGCTCATATAATTAAGTTGATTTTAATCTAAAACACAGATTAATAAAATAAAATATTCTTTGAACTAAAGGAACATAAAATCTAAGTTCAAACCCAAATCTAAAATATACGGATTTGGACTAATCCGCGCCTTACGGGCGACGACATAAATTAGTCTCCGTATACAATCCACGGGTAGCCAAAATAAACCAAACAAAACATGGCACGAAGTTGTCACGCCCCCCTTCCCAGTGTACGGGCAGAGGATGCGACGGGCCCGCTACGTATTTACTCAGAAGTAAACACGCTAAGCGTATCTATGCAATATAAAATAAAAGTAAACAAGAGACAAAATGTAGATTAACATCAACTTTATTTATTAAACATTCTTTTATAGGTATAACTGAAAATGTAAATATATGGAATGAAAGCGATGCCTAAACAATGGCATAACAGAAATGAAAATGGAATAAGAACAAGTGGCTACTGCTATGCGTCTTCGGTATACTGCTCAGGGGCCTACTCCAAATGCTCCTGACTGGTCTCGTACTCCTCAGCGTCGGGTCCTCCTAACAACATTCCAAAAAAGAAGAGAAATAGGAATGTCGTCAGCGAACAATCGCTCGGTAAGTCCTAAAGATGAGGGAGAAGTAGAATAGACAGAGAGAGAATAGTTTTATAATGTTTTATTATAATGTTAGCGCAGTTGTTTATAGCTTGGTACAGAAAATACCAGTGTATACGAGAGGAGTCCCACCTACACCAGAGACTTTGGTAACCCATAGTACAAGGCTCCGTCGATAATACCACGGAACAACGGTATGGATGTAATTATTTCTTAAGTGACCACATCGTGCCACTTTTAACATGTTCCGTACCAGTCTACCCCTTTATAACCCCGTAGTGTCTATGTATTGATTGTATGGATTATATTGTCTGTTATATAGATGAATGACTTACCGAAACCATGATATCAGTAAATGGATGTAACTGGAGAATCATGTCTTATAGGTTGTTTTTTTAAACCCTTCAGATTTGTAGAACAGAATTGCCTTTTTCCTTTACGCTTGGGAGGTACATAGAAGGTTATCAGCTCCTCCACATTGTTGATGCTAACAGTGTTGAGCTCTTTGTGGTGCCGAGGCGAAACTATCGTAACATGCAAAGCGCCATCAGTTTCATTAAGGGTTTTCACCATAGGATGGGTGGAGAATATCGCTCCAACCGCCTCCTCGGAATCACTCCTAAAGATAGGAATGATGGGTGTCAGCTTTTTCTCATCATTCTTTGACTTGGGTTGACAGGAGAACACTATTTCCTCCTCTTCTTTTGTATCACTTCCGAAGATTGGGATAGTGGCCACCTACTTTATTAAATGATGTTTGTCTTTTTCATTAATCTCATTAATGAAGTCCCATCAATTATGCTTCCTAAGCATCACAGATAAAGAAACGAAAGTAGAACGTATGCTTATGCCATCCGCATTCGCCACAGTGTCCCGTTATGCACCGTTAGGTTACTTAACTAACGGCATAGCGGGACGGGACTAGCGCGGGTGCAAAACATAAGCAACGTTTATTATATATCATATATATAACAAAAACATTCATCTCATCATATAAAGTGATCACATCACAGAATATCAGCAGCAGAAGTCCACATATGAAATATTGGATATAGTAGGAATTCCGTGTTTTAAATTAAGCCAGTAAAAAATACGGATTCCACGGTTGTGATGAATAGACAAACCTATATCTCTAGACCCCTACTAGAGCGGCAAGCAACCCTACCAATTCTAGAGTTAGGAGACCCGGTCTCAACTCCTCGAGATGGTCTCCCACTGGACTCTAGAACCCGGTTACTTGTGCTCCCCGCCTTGGGTCTATCCTAATGTGGAAAAGTAAATAATATACATCAATGGTGACATCATCCTCAACCCAGAAGTGCCCCAATAAAAAAATATTACATACAAGTTTTTACATGAATGAAAATGAAAAACTCCCATCTCACGCAAAAAACCCCGTCTATTCAAACATGACGATCCAATATAACATATCCCGGCAGCACATAACATCATATGTCATCAACGTAAGTAAATATGCGTATCCCAATTGTCATTGACATATAGCAACGAAACCGGCGATACACCACATATTACACTTACGGTCGCAGAAAAGAAAGTGAAAAACTACAACAATTGGAATCCGCAACCACTTTAGACATCATAAACCCAATGTATCACATACTTTGGTTTTCATGCCTAACCAAATGAATTCCTTAGACATTATAAACCCGGAATATCACATATTCCGAATTTCATGCCTAACAATTATAAACCCCACACTTTAGTCTCGTTATTGAAAACACTTTCGAATAACAAGTCGGGCAATTTAACAAGATTCCCGACATCCTGATCAAATGCTCGTTGGAAACTTTAGTAGACGGCCACACCCCGATGCCCTCAACGAAGTGCACTTAGGCGGAACACCGCAGCCGCGAGCACCCGAACGGATGCTTTAGGCAACAGGGTTCTCCTACAGTCACTTGGTCGGGGCTATGGGGTGTGACTATCTAGGAAGGTTACCCGGCGTGTATCCGCGTATACTATGTAATTGCGACGGGCTTTTGATCCGCATCAAAATCCCGTGGCAACCGATCAAATGAGACTAAATTGTTAGATTTATAAAATTCAAACTAGTTTTCAAAAAACTAATTATTGTGGATTCCAAATATTGTATCACAATCACAGAAAGGTAGACGATATTAAACTTTTTGATCGAATCAACAAACACCCACATTTCCCAAAGAGCTCAACACTTAAGCGGAGTTTAAAAATAATCCAGAACATGCCACAGCACCTATGGACCAACCTACAAGGGCCGACCCATGCCTCACTCATGGTGCCGCGGAACCGCCACAAACCCTAGGGTTTGGCCGCGGTTCCGCGGTCAAAGAGTCGAGTTTGGGTATCATTCTTCTAGAGAGTCCATAGAAAACACCTGCATGATTTTCTGAAGATTTTAAACTAGGAAAATCCAACTTTTGGAAAATTTCTAATAAGGGAGAAAAAATGGGTATTTGTTATTCGTTCAAACTTTTTAACGCCGTCTAAAATACCCGAAACGATGTTAGAATTACGACTACGAAACACTCTGAATTACCTTTACTTAAAGATAACATCACATGCACTCTCAGTAAAAACAAGCAACACCTGAAACACCAAAACCCAGAGACTGGAACACCAAACCAAAACGAACCCCAGACAAGCCAAGAAAACCGGTGGGGCCGATCCAAATCGGGCGATAGGAGCTCGTTTTCGTCTGGTGTTCATGTTACTTCTCATACAACATTTTGCAACTGCTTAAAAAATTTTAGACACTCTGAAAATTTCGACAGAAATTAGGTTATTTGTTTCGATATTTCGGAGTTGTTTCGGTTTCGTAATTCTACAAATAACGTCTAATTCTCTAGCATGGCTCTGATACCACTGGAGGGTTCTGCAGCACTGCCACTGGGTTTCGGGAGGTATTGACCATGCCGTTTTCAAAAATTTGGCACGCTAAAGAACCCTAACCTAAAATCTTAACTAGAGAATTAGAAGAAACATGCATGTAAATAACTTTACATCTAAGTGAACAAGGAATACAACCTTTATAGACCGGTCCTTCACTTCATTAGCTCCGAGTAGTAGTCCCTTCGCTTTAAGTAGTGAACTCTCGGACTCTAGAAAGGCTCCACAAGATGAAAGGAACAAGCTTGCTTGAAATCTTTGAGGCCGAAGATGATCTACGTTGAGGAGACACTAACTTAAGCTACCTCTTCACCAATTTGGAATTAGTGAAGCAAACAACCT